>JASDQU010363813.1:0-11568 GCA_032191745.1 Picea mariana
GAATTATGTATTTACAACTATCTACTCACATTAATTCAACGAAAAGGGTAAAGAAAATGAAGTATTCAATTTATGGTAGTTATCTCAATGGTTCATGTATCATACTGTATGAAATTATCATTCTGCTTGTTTGCAGTTCTGTCCTATTAGTTGTTCTTATTCGATTAAGATTTTCTCGGTTGTAATCACTAATGATGGGCCCGTATTTTTCCTGCAAGGGGTACCCATCATCCTTCTTTGGTTCCATTTCCCTTTTCGACTGTAGATCGATTCGTTCAACGACGTCGATGGAAAAAGTTCCACGCCAATCATGAGCTAAGTAATAATTCTTGTATTAAATCTTCAGTATTTAATTTTGCGGATTCTCTCTATGTGTGACTTATTTTCTCATGATTAAATTTGGCTACTTTCTGGTTTTCGAAATAAAATTTTGTTTCTATTTAACTTTTGTTCTCTCTAAATCCCATTATTGATTCTCATGATCCATTTCAGGATTCAGATGTTTCGCATTCAATGGACTCGGATTATCGCATGACCCGAAAAGGTATTCGAGTTTCGAAAACCAAACTTAAAACTTAGTCTCTAAGTTATGTTCGCTACTGTATAGAATTTCACAGTAAGGTTTTGTCGTTACCAGGCTTCCCAGGGTAGCCGATTTGTTTTTAATTTAAATCCTTAATTAGAAAAACAGAAGGGGAAGAATCCCCGTATTGAAATGAATTTCACTACCCCAAGATTTTTTCTCTAGAGAGTTTAAGGACTCGTTCTAGGCATTTTGTTGACTTTGTACATTCTCTTTTTTTTTAGGTTATTACGAGGAGAAAAATTGTAACTCTCTTCTATATTAATATAGTTATTTTTCATGGGAACCTTTATGTAATGATCATTAATTATCCTCTATGTATTAGATATTCATAGTTATAGTTCGGTGCAGAAATAAATGAATATAATATTCCTAAATTCGTTTCCAAAATTCTCTAAATGTTTACACAGATTGAAATCTCATTATAGATGTTGAGTACTTAAAGGTGTATGACCATATTATTATCTTATGACCGATAGAACGTTCCAGGATTCAAAATTTTGGGATGTGCAAAATTAATTTTTATTTCTTCAGGTAAAATGGGTCTGGCATGACTAACACACATTAGTCCAGTAACATCGTTTAATGTTTGGATCTAAATTTATTTCCACTAAAACTATAACAAATCACTTTATAATTTCATAAATTAATATATTGCTTATGTTACTACAACATAGAACCTACATAAGTCCATATAGATACATTTCTGTAGAATACTAGGTCGTCCCTATAGTGAATAGTATACTACGCTCGAGTAACTACAGTCTTTAAATCGAATCAAATTATTTCTACTCCAAGTAATCTACAACAACTCTGTAATTATATCTAATACATATGATAGTAAGATAATCGTCCACAATAGTAACCGGATACAATCATTTCAATGGTGCATTCATGAAAAGAGGAGAGTAGAGAGACATATATGAATTAGTCCATGGGAAAACAAAGGGAACAGCCACTTTCCTCCCAACCGTTAAAACAGGGCAGCCAACGCTTACCCAATTCACCCCGTAGCCTGACTATGAATCCATGAGGGAAAACTTGAAATCTCCTCTTCAGCACTGTCTTCCTCTATCGATAGTCTTTCCCTTGCCTCACACTCAGTAATCGGTGTTCATAACAGCAAGTACATAATCGTCGTTTTTCGCAACATACTAGGCAGCATCCTGCCTCCTCACATATGTTATTTATCAAAACAATCCCCCTTATTTCCTAGGTCTTTTTCCCTCTCTTGGGAATTTTTGCAGCTTTCTAAATCCCTGATTTTCAGGGGCTGCCAATGGCCAAATACCTGATTTTCCACTTGTAAAAATCAGCCCTGAGGTAGTTCCGACATGTTCCCCTCTCATGGAGTCATGGTAAGTTGATTTTAACATGGTTGTTCCATTTGTCCTCCTGCAGTAAATATAAAATATTTTGTTTTCATACAAGTTTCATAATCAAATAGTTAGTTGGGCCAAATCAGAATCTCTACCCAACAGTCATAATAATTAATTACAATTTTCCAAATTCGAAATTTGGAATTTCCGTAAATGGAAAAAAGTTTCCAAATTCGAATTTACCAAGAATGGAATAGTTTTCTAACAATTTTTTTGAATTTTGAAAAATATTTTTTTGGGGGGGATGTCACATCCTTTCCCCCTTCAATAAAACATTGTCCTCGGTGTTTTTTCCTTTCTTGGAACAAGACTGGATGAGATTTCCGCAAATCTCCCTCCAACTCCCAAGTGGCCTCCTCAGGGATAAAGTGCTTCCATTGCACCTTTACCTGAGCGACGGCTCTGTCCTGAAGTGTTATTTCTCTCCGATCTAGAATGCATAGGGGTTTCGCCTGGAACTTGCCTTCTAGTTCCACCTACACCAAGTTCCAATCAATCATATGAGTAGGGTCATGGACATACTTTTTCAACAAGGAAACATGAAATACATTATGAATTCTTAGATTAGCTGGAAGTGCAAGTTGGTATGCTACGGGTCCAATTCGAGCTAGTATCTCGAAGGGCCCACAAAGCCTGGGTGCCAACTTGGCACAGTTCCTGAGTTTTAGTGAACTCTTTCGGGCTTTGACTTTTAAGTAAACATGATCTCCCACTTGAAATTCCAAGTGTCTTCTTTTTTGGTTCGCATAACTTTTATGTATGTCATGTGCCTCTTTTAAGTTCTGTTGCACCTTTCTTACCATACATTCCATTTCTTATAGCATTTCTAGTCCAACCATTAGTCTTTCAATCGGGTCGTCCTAGCTAATTGGTGTCGAACATTTTCTATCATACAGTACCTCGAAGGGGCTCCATTTAGCTGAAGTTTGGTACCCATTGTTATATGTGAATTCTACCAAGTACAGATAGTCTTCCCACTTACTCGGTTTTTTTCTTACGTACATGTAGATCATATCTTCTATGATATGATTTGTTCATTCATTCTGTCCATCCATTTGTGGATGGTAACTCGTGCTGAAATTCAAATTACTTTTTATCCTTGCAAACAATTCTTTCCAAAAGGTGGACGTAAATTTTACATCTCTATCTGAGATCACCATTTTAGGAATACCATGCAGTCTAAAAATTTCTTTCATAAATATTTCAGCGATGTTTATAGCTTTAAAAGTAGATTTCACAGGAATAAAGTGTGCAGACTTATTGAGTTTATCGATTACATCCATAATAGAATCATTTTGTTTCTGATTTTTAGGCAAATCTGTTATAAAGTCCAGTGATATGGTCTCCCATTTCCATTCTGGAATTGGTAATGGTTGTAATAGGTTGGCTAGATGCTGGTGTTCGGCCTTAACCTGTTGAATATCTTGGCACCTAGCCAAGTATTATGTTGTTTCGACCTTCATATTAGGCCAGAAAAATAGTTTTCTAAGTGTTGTTATCATTTTCTGGTATCCTGGATGGCTAGAACACAGTTTCTTATGCACTTCGTCCAAGACTATTAACTTTAACTCTATTGAATCTAGTATGTAAAGTCTGTTTTTAAATCATAACAGTACCTTCTTGTCGATACTCAGATCTGGTTTATCTGAGTTTGCGGTGTTGTTTTGTAATTCTGCCATTATCTTAGTGTAATTTTCGTTGTTAATACCTGTCATCCTTATTCTTTGTTCCAGATCACTTTTCACCCTACTGATATTTATCTCAAATAACCCATGGACTCTTTTGTTTAAAGCGTATGCTACCTTATTTTCCTTACCTTTGATATGTCTGACCTCAAAGTCGAATTCACTCAAGAAGGCTAGCCATATTGCTTGACTTGCATAAAGATCTAGTTGGCTAAACATATATTTCACCTCGCTATTATCCATCAATAGTAGAAATTTTATGCCCATTATGTAGTGTCACCACATTTTTAAGGCGTGTATTACCGCTTCCAATTCTAAGTCATAAGTGACATAATTTCGGTCATGTTCTTTTAATTTTGGGGACTCATAACAAATCACGTGTCCTTCCTTCGTTAGGACGCCACCTAGTCCTTCTTTACTTGCATCAACACATACGGTAAAGTCTTTATCTGGGTCTGCTACTCTCAATATGGGTGCAGTTGTCAATAATTCTTTCAACTTGTTAAAACTGTCTTAACACTTATGTGACCAGTTAAACTTGGTCCCTTTCTTTTGTAATGACATGATAGGGTAGGCTATCCTGGAAAACCCTTCTATAAATCTACGATAATATCCGGTGATTCCCATGAATGACCGGATATCTGCTACATCCTTAGGTATCAGCCATTCAATGATGGCTCTTATTTCTCAGGGTCTACAGTAATGCCTTCTGCTGAAATTGCATGTCCTAGATACTGTATTTTCTTATGATAAAAGTCACACTTATCAAATTTTGCATATAGTTTGTGGTTCCTCAACGTTTGTAGAACTATTCTTAAATGTTCTTCATGTTATTCCTTCGTTTTAGAGTAGACCAGAATATCGTCGATAAATACTAGTACGAACTTGTCCAAGTACTGACTGAAAATACTGCTCATTAGGCACATAAACGTGGTTGGTGCGTTAGTGAGCCCGAAAAATATGACTACGAATTTGTAGTGTCCATATCTTTTTTGAAAAGTTGTTTTGCTTATATCCTCATCCTTTATTCTTACTTGAAGATAACCGGATCGTAAATCCAATTTCAAAAAGATCTTGGCCCCTCCTACTTGATCGAACAGGTCATTTATCCTAGGTAAGGGGTACTTGTTCTTAATAATCATTTTATTCAATTTTCTATAATCAATACAGAGCCTTTGAGTACCGTCTTTCTTTTTTACAAAGAGGATTGGTGCCCCCCATGGTGAAACACTCAGTCTGATATACTCTTTGTCCAACAATTCATGTAATTGTATTTTTAATTCTGTCAATTATGGTAGACTCATTCGGTAAGATGCTTTTGAGATAGGGGCAGAACCAGGTAGCAGATCTATGGAGAAGTCTATCTCCCTCCTAGGAGGTAACTCTGGTATCTCGTCCACAAACATGTCTCTGAATTCACGTAGGAAAACAAAATATTCTAACTCTAGCTTATCTACCTTCTTTAACAGATTCGTTACTTGGATGGCATAAACTTGACATCCCTTTCTCATACATTTCTTGAGTTTCATTGTTGAAACTTGTCTAATTGATACAGGTTTTGGTATGCCTTGGGTTGTTCTAGTAGTGCCATCATCGTCTTTATAGTTAAGTGTCTTTGTATAACAATATAGCATTTCTTTGTGCTTTTCCAACCAATCCATTCCAATAATCATATCATAAGATCCTAATGGTAGGATGTTCAGATTTGTTCTTATGTTTTGACCATCTAAGCTGAAATCGAAATCAAAAATAAAGTCAACTAATTTCCTTTTTGTTCCTGTTGCTAATTGTACCAACCATGGTTTTGCGTGCTTCAGTTTCTTAAGTTTATTTGAATCTACTATGTCAGGAGTAATATAACTTAACATAGCTCTAGGGTCGATTAAAATAGAAATTTGGGTGTTATTGAGTTTACCTTCGATTTCTACCACAGAGGATTGGTGGTCAGCTTGTCAGCTGTCTATGGCTACATTTATTCGATGCAGGCTTCTGCCCACATCTCCCACCGTCGAGGCTTCCTGCAAATTATGAAAAACAATTTTGTTTGTTGAATTTAAATGTGGACAATTCCTTCTTAGATGAGGTTCCCCACATTCCCAACACTTTAATGGTTCGCGGGGGTTGTCCCCAAACTTATTCGTTCCTAGATTTATCGGTTTACCACTGCCTTGTGTATTCGAATGGTTGGAGTGAAAATCTTTTTCTCGGAAATCTTTTTCCTGCATTACAATAAGGGGTTGGCTGGTATCCCTTCTTCCACTGGTTCATTCGATCTTGTTTCATATCCTTCCAGGCTTTGGGAAACTCTTCCTGATGTTTATATTGATCGTAGCACATTCGTGCTTTCCTGAATACTTCACTCAAAGATTTGGGGTTGTCAAACTCAATTCTGTCCTTGTAGGATTGTGGTAAACAACTTAAGAATCGTTGGATTTTTACCTTATCCTTCCAGATGTAAGGTAAGAACCTTAATAATTTTAGGAATTTATTTATAAGGTCCTCCATTGTCATCTGTCCAAGTCTTAACTCGTAAAAATATTTTTTTTTCCTTTCATAGCATCTTTCAGATAGGTATTGTTTCTTGAAATATTTCTTAAAGTCAGACCATTCCATCTGTTTCTCCTTTAGGCCCTTCGCCAATTTCAGGTCTTGCCACCAAATGCTAGCCTTCCCTTTCAGATTGTATATGGACATTCTGACCTTCATATTACTGGAATAGTTATATATACAAAAATATTTCTTGATGTCCAATAACCATGCCTCATCTTCTTCTCCTATTCTGGATTCTCCATCAAAGGTGGTTGGTCTAATTTTCTTAAACTCTCCTTCAAGGTGGTCTACTTGTTTTCTCTTTTTGTCTATTTTTGTTTTGTCCTCAGCTGAAGGTGTACCTTTAGACGAATTATCTCCTTTTTCTATTTCAGGTCCTAAGTTCTTGGAATCTCTCTTGCTGACTTCTTCGTCGTTATTATCATCCTTGGGAATTTTCTTCAGTAGGCGAACTTCCATCACTATTCTGTCTCTGATTTTCAGGAAGTCTTTGTTCAAGATTTCCATCGATTTTGATTTCCCCGTCGTCATTTACTGCTACCATGATTAACACAAAAGAGAAAGGGTTTTTTGTTTATAACAATAAAGGTTTTTATTAGCTTTATAAAAATAGAATTGTATATTAAGTACATCAGATGGCCCTATTCAAGGTCCAACTATTGTAACCTTTTTCTCTAATACCATATGTAATGATCCCCAAAATTACAAAATAAAAAAATAAAAAATAAAATTCTTAGGGACATTAAAATTCCATTCTCTTCGGTCAACTTATTTCGAAGGTCTCAAGGTTATCGTAAATAAATAGGTGTCGACACTATCAACTCCCATAAGGGCTATGTTCACCACTGATGTCGATACAACTACCTTCCTTTGTAAGAGATTTTATTTTTTGATTATCTCGGGTTGTCTAGAAACCACATATATAATGTATACGGGGCTAAATTCGCTATACAATCTAGTTTCTCAGTTACTAACATTTCTAATGTTAGTAAAAGGGTTAAAGACTCGTCCCTAGACATAACTTCTAAAGTTGTAAAATATTAAACATTAAAGGTATTCCAAACCTCTCCAAACATAACATTATCGTTGATTATAACATAAGAGAACCTATACGAGAGGTATTGGGTTCTGAAAGGAACTACACCTTTCTTGTATTAAAGGTCACAAGTTTTAAATTAATGAAGGATTTTAAATTTTTGTTATCTTTCCTGAGCAATAAACTCTGTGTGAAATAGGTCGCGATTAACCTTACGCTACCATTACCCCAAACTTGAAGTGGGTTGAAGGTTGGCATCGTGGAAGGGTTCAAGTGTACCAATCCTCCTTTCTGAATGCGTTAAAGTTAACAAACCAGGTGATCTCACCTCAACTGATGAGAAGTTGGACTTACCAACTGTACTAGAGAGGGCCCTAACTGAGACATCTCCCTGGCACAGAATTGGTGTAGACTCGATTGACATACTTGTTAGATCCTGAGTTAAAGCCCCCGTCCAACCTAATAATGGTGATATGTCAGGGTGCCTTCTGAGGTTTAATAATCGATTATTATGTCCAACGTAAAACTTGCCACCTCACCTTGTTCACATGGTAAGGTATTGTTGTGTACTACCACCATTACTCTACTTCTGCGAAGGTTTGGTAGGTGATTAGTGTTTGTCCCTCACCTGTGTCTAGGTATTTGCAAAAAGAAACGTTTTAGCAATAACTTGTGGTAGCTTATCTCTATAAGTGGTTGGTAGTTTGGGTGGATGCGACCTGGGCAGAGACTATGGAGACGTTCATCCCTCAGGTGTTCCCTGCATACGGTAAGCCAAATACTTTGTGTTATTTTGCCTTTGAACCCAGGACTCTTGAATGTTGAAATATGTGTTGTGGTCATCGTCTACTCCTCTTAACTCTGTTGGTTTTGATATCTTCTAGTTTGAGTTGAGGATTTATCGATTTTTTGGGTTGTCGTAGATCCCCTATTCTGTATTGGGTTCTATTAAATTCATGTTACTTTGTGATAGGCATTTTTTCTTCTACGAACCCTCGTAGAAGGCTTTGGACTGTAAGGGAGCTCGAAGGAGACAGGAGAGTCACAAGCATACGAGTTAGTTTTTCTAGTTCAGAGGTAATTTCTATGCATTTTCAGTCCTCGTAATGTATGTCCGATCTCTATATAACTCGATAAGAGACTAAAAATTCCTAGTTATGTTTTCAGGGTTTAAAGATTCGAAGGGTTCTTTTCCCCTCTTGTTATAAGGTTGTATATAAATATGGATATATTTACAGGGAAATGATGGAGATCCCAAAAGTAACAATAGGCCTCACTATATTTTATATCGTCTAGATGCTTGCATCTTAATTCCAGGTGTCTTCGGCATATTTACCACCGAGTAAATCCTATGGTGAAATTATTTCTTGTTCTCTATTGTGATTTGTATATTCTCCACCATATCCTGTGTGTATAAATTGTTCATCATTATTGTCGATGTAATTGTGTAATACATCCCCCGGGTTCGCAAGGAGTCGGGGATGGAAAAAATCTTCGAACTAACAACTCTTAAATCTGAGAGGAAGAACACACTCCCTCAACTTCTGTGATTATTTCTCCTGTGAAATTATTTCCATTTAGGGATTTTATTCCAAGTGCTTGGCTCTATAATTATGTATTTAGAATTGTATATTCACATTACTTCAACTAAAAGGGTAAAGAAAACAAAGTATTCTATTTATGGTAGTTATCTCAATGGTTCATGTATCATACTGTATGAAATTATCATTTGACTTGTTTGCAATTTTGTTCTATTAGTTGTTCTTATTCGATTAAGATTTTCTTGGTTGTAATCACTATTGATTGTTCTTATTCATTTCCAGAATTCTCTAAATGTTTACACGGATTGAAATCTCATTATAGATGTTGAGTACTTAAAGGTGTATGACCATATGATTATCTTATGACCGGTAGAACGTTCCAGAATTCGAAATTTCAGGATGTGCATAATTAATTTTTATTTCTTCAGGTAAAATGGGTATGTTCTTGGCACGACTAACACATAGTAGTCCGGTAACATGATTTAATGTTCGGATCTGGCTTTATTTCCATTAGAAATATAACACATCACTTTATAATTTCATAAATTAATATATTTTTTATGTTATTACAACATAGAACCTACATAAGTCCATATAGATACATTTATGTAGAATACTAGGTCGTCCCTATAGTGAATAGTATACTACGCTCGAGTAACTACAGTCTTTTAATCGAATCAAATTATTTCTACTCCAATTAATCTACAACAACTCTGTAATTCTATCTAATACATATGATAGTAAGATAATCGTCCACAATAGTAACCAGATACAATCATTTCAAAGGTACATTCATGAAAAGAGGAGAGTAGAGAGACATAACTTAATTAGTTTGTGGGAAAATAAAGGGAACAACCACGTTCCTCCCAACTGTTAGAATAGGGAAGCCAACGCTTACCCAATTCACCCCCTAGCTTGACCATGAATTCATGAGGGCAAACTTGAAATCTCCTCTTCATCACTTTCCTCCTCTATCAGTAGTCTTTTCCTTGCCTCACACTCAGTAATCAGTGTTCATAACAGCAAGTACACAGTGGTCTTGTTTCCTAGCATACTAGGCAGCATCCTACCTCCTCACATATGTTATTTATCAAAACAACCCCCCTTATTGCCTAAGTCTTTTTCCCTCTCTTGGGAATTTTCGCAACTTTCTAAATCCCTAATTTCCAGGGGCTGTCAATAGCCAAATCCCTGATTTTCCACTTGTAAAAATCATCCCTAAGGTAGTTCCAACATGTTCCCCTCTCATGGAGTCATGGTCAGTTGATTTTAACATGCTTGTTCCATTTGTCCTCCTACAGTAAATATAAAATATTATGTTTTCATACAAGTGTCATAATCAAATAGTTAGTTGGGTCAAATCAAAATCTCTACCCAACAGTCATAATAATTAATTACAATTTACCAAATTCAAAATTTGGAATTGCCATAAATGGCAAAATTTTTCCAAATTCGAATTTACCAAGAAGGAAATAGTTTTCTAACAATTTTTTTGAATTTTGAAAAATACTTTATTTTTAGGGATGTCACAGTTAAGGGATTAAAAAGGTAATATTTCTTATTAAATGTTTTTAAAATACAAGTATATCTATTGAAATTTTATTGTTTTAACTTTCTATGTTGTTGGTAGTTTAGTGTGTTAAAATTTTCACTTATTTACGTTGATAGGCGTCCCCCCTATTGGAATCGGTGGATTAATCAATATTTTAATCACAAAATTCAATCTTAGGGTTGAAAATTGAAGATGTTGGCACCGTTAACTTGTTTAATTTTTAACATTTACCTAATCATATTAAGAAATTACTGCAACACTATTTGATTTCCACGTTTAGATTATTTATATGAGATAGGCGGGTAATTACATTGAATGCAGATTACAGGCGCCACGTTTAAATTTATGGGAGACACCTTTAAATTTATGGGATACAGACCAATTTAAATTTATAGAAGACAAACCCTTCATATACCGCCACGTTTTGCAATTTTAATTTATGATTTACCTGGCGCAGAAGTTTTTCAATTTGCAGATTTAAATTTATAGGAGAAGGGCGCTTCACATACCTGAGGTAGGCGTTTTGCAATTTAAATTTATGGGAGAGGTGCTTCATATACCTGAGGGAGGCCACATTTATGGTTGACAGGCGCACTCGCAAGTCGTTTCATATTATGGCCTTCGTTCATATATTTACGTTTATATATCTACAAGTACAATATGCACATAGGTAGACGAATTCTGGATGGATTTTATGCATTTCTAGAAAAACCATTAATGTTTTGATTGGATGTGTTTGGAGTAAAAGAGATAGAACAACATATCGGATTGGGAAGAAGGTATCAGAGAAAAGCATCAGGCAAGACAAGGTAATATTTTTCTCTATAAAAAATTCTGCAATTAGTTTCCTTCCATAATAATTTCTAGGTTATTTGAGATGTTAACATAAATTTATGTTTTAGGTTTTCAAGCCTACCATGAAATGACATGTCTTCAATGGTCAACCCTCATCCATGCATTCACTGTCTCTTTCACATATCTGTAATCCATAACAACATAGTATTTAACAATGCTTCAAAATGACAATTGTACTGCAAGGTAGAGTTAAAAAAAAAAGATTTAACCTGGACCATTGCAGAGGCCATGCCAAATACAAATCCAGGAGGAAAATCGAATATGTTCAAATCTCTTGTCGAGTTTGGACCGCAATTGGATTTCGATATTTGCAGTACTGGTAAAATAACAACAATCACAACAACTAATAACAAAGAAGTGCTCATCTTTGGCATCTGGAATCTGATA
>JASDQU010363817.1:0-11806 GCA_032191745.1 Picea mariana
ATCATTGTTTGAAGCTTCCTCCATCCTTGCAAGATATCAAACTTCAACACAAAACTTGCACAATAATACCAACAACTAAAACTCTAGCTATCAATGGAAATCACATGAGCAAAACAAACTATGCTCTTATACCACCTGATCTAAAAATAGGGGGCTGACTTGTTATGCTATGCAAGCACCCTCTATTCCATTAAAATAAACTTTACATGACCTTGCTCAATGTGTTAATATATGCAAGATAGATTATGTGCCAAGTTTATGCATCTTCTTTTAAATGTTCATGTGTGAGGAATTTTTCCTTTAAATGGTTAAATATGTGTTTTAAATAAATACACATCAAACAAAACTTGCAGAAAATAAACCATCAAACTCACAACAATAACAAGATGATAAAGGAGTTCACCCCTCTCTGGGTTACATCTCCTTGAGCCTCCATCAATGGACTTGGCTCTTTGGGATTAATTTGTCAAAGATTCTTTTACAAGATGCTTCTCAACTCCAATGGATTTTCTAACTGTACCATTGGGTTCAGAATACATAAAAACCCCAAAAATGACTAATAGAACTCTGAAAACGGATCTTGGCTCATCCGGGCATGACCTCTTCTACATGTGGCCTTGAGCTTCCCTGAGCTTCTTTGTGGCAAAAACACCTGTAAAAGTCCTCAAATGGATCTGAAACCTATCCCAATGTGTTCAGAGCATAACAATTAGCCAAAAATGACTATTCAGTCACAGAAAACAGACTTGGGCTCATCTAAGCATGACCTCAATCAATGAGGGCTTCAAGCTCCCTGGAGCTCTCTGAAACTTCAATGGTGAAAAACCTACAAAAGAAGTCTTCAAATTACTTTGAAAACAATGCCAATGGATTTAGAACATCCAAAAACCCCTAGCTGGGCTTTTTCGACACCTCATTTGGCCAAAAAATGAAGAAGATAGGCCTCCTGCCATTTTCCTCCTTCAAGCTTGTTGTCTCTGGTTCGCCAAAATGCACCTCTGTACGTCCAACCTAGCACACACGCTCAATCTCGTGCTAAAACCTATCACCGGGTGCAACCGCATAATGGTGTGAACTGTAGGACGGTTATGGGCGCGCCTAGCCCCTAACTGCCAAGCCGTGGAAATATGGGTCATATGACCTCGTTCTTGCGCAAAGATAAGCACCGGGCGCATAAACGAATGTGAGCGTGACACGTGTCGGCGAATGGGGTGTTGTAACCGTTTTTAAAAAACAAATCCCACGTGCACAAAGTGTAGAGTCGGGTCATATGGTAGTGTGTCCGACCGGGGGCTAGACTCCATTTGAAATGTGTGCGCGCGAATGTATAACCACCGGTCACATATGTGAACACCAAAACCGCGGGCTGGGGCTAAGCCCCAGCCCGCCCCCCGCACCAAATTACACTAATTCAAACTTAAATAAATTCAAACTCATATATATATCAAGTAACATAGTGTGGCACGTCGGTTGGTCGGACTTTGTCAAAGCTTTGGTGTGTATTAGAGGTCCGGGGTTCGATCCCCATGGGCCCCATAAACTTTTAAATCCATCAACCATTACCAAAAAATGGGGTGCCATGTGGCAGCCCACGCCTGGGCCACGTGGCACCAAACCATTGGACAAAATATGCCACATGTCAGCAGACTATTCGTCCATGTGTCCTACCAACAATGCCTGCCATGTCAACTGCCACCTCAGTGTATGGATGTGCCACATCATCATACGACCCTGCCACGCCAACATCTGTACGGACTGTACAGACTGTACAGTCAGCTCATTTTTTTTTTGCCTGTTTGACGATTCGAATAGAATGTGATATCTCACTCATCCGATGTCCGTTTGAACCCAAACGAGTTGTGTTGGGTTTGTAACAACGAGGTCTATGCACTTGTTCATTTTGAGGCAATTCTGAGAACTTTGATTTTTGAGCAAAATTTTGACCCCTGGTCCAGATTCTAATCATTGATCCATGGAGAAATTTTCCCCAAGTGTCCTTATCCTTCACATGTCTCCTTGCCATGAGAATAATAATGTTTCATGTGCTTGGAGCCAATTTTCTTGACCGTGACACTCGTTCCTCCTTTGTAATGTAGAGTTATTTTATTCTTTTTCAAGCTCGTTAAAAATTTGAAAAAGATAAAAAAATAAAATATTCCAAAAAGAGGGGATAGGATATACATTCTCTTTTTTTCAGCAGCAAGATAGTCTCCCTTGGACAAAGCACATCCTTTTGTTTGCTCGCCAAGCATTGGGATCTAGTATGACCTTAGGAATTTGTTCTCTCTACATAGAATTGTGTCCTCCTCTGTTTGGTTACTCTTCCAAACATATGGAGAGTTTGTGGTGCCTCCTGCATCACATAATTATGTCACTGTTACACTACCTAAGTCTCATCTTTTTTTCATGATTTTGTACAAGGGAAGTTTTATCCAACCCGAGTTGAACATTCTACAGTTTATCTCTTTCCTTTCATGAGTCGACCATCCCAAGAGTCCAGTCAAGTCCGGATTCAAAATCTATGAAGCTCTGTGCTTGATGATCGAGATCCTCCAGTATTTCCCCGATGACATGTCGAAGAACTTAGGGTAGTGAGTCTTACACTCCTATTGTACTCCTACCTTAGCTGTTGAATATATTGAAGTTGTTTCTCGAGCTATGAATTCCTCATCTCCATCCGCAAGAATCAATTCTTTTTGAAGATGCATATTATATTGTACTTAAATATCATCAAATGATTTTGATGTAGATCCACTGTATTTCTCACGGATACACTTTATAGACATTTATATGACATGTATTTGCAGTGTACTTGATTGGAAACCATGATTAGTTCATCCCGAGCATGGCTATGCCCACCTCGAAGAGATTATCATTGTTTTGTAGATGGAAACTCCCAAACTCTGGTTCCAGGCTCAATCAACTCCGTGCCTTTCCAATGGTAAATATATTGTAATGTATTTCAGTCATCAGTTGATCTTCTAACCTCACAAATTAGGGGGCATATGTTATAGTCCAAAAATTCCCTACCTATGCATACATGGAATTGTCATTTCCACTTACACAATTTTCCAAATTACTACTAAGGATCCTACTTAAAAAACCATTTTTTGGAACATGTACACGCCTTGTTGAACTACTATCCACATACACATTCTAGTTGCATATTATTTCTCCTGCATACATACACGGTCTGCATGATAGACAACCCACATTTACCTCCAAAAGTTGCAAAAAATATAATTGCAAGGAATTCGACGGAGTTTATGGGCTATCGAGGGTTTCCCAACCATTTCACCCATTGTAGCCCATACCCAAACCAAATAACCATATTTTTTTCATATAAAAGGAGGTCTTGGGGTCCAATTTACATCATCAAGAAAAATAACAATGAAACTCTGCCAAAATCCCTTCCCCTTCTAGCCCAAGTTTTGCATCCCTTTATGAGATTTGGGCTTAACTTTCCCCCTCCAGATATTTCTCCTTATACAACCCTTTCCCTTTTCCAAAAGAGATTAGTTGTTTGTGAGAGGCAAACATGGGAATGATGCACTTAGAGCAACAATAAGAGGATCCCAGACTTGGTTTGCAAAGTGTTTTACGATAAGAAGGTTGTAATCTTTCTGATATTTGTATTGAATAAAAGAGTTCTTTCCTGTCCCAATACTTTGTGTCTTGATGTCTTTATTGATTAATGCATCTATGCTTATATCTGAATATTGAAAGTAACAAGTAGAGATTGTGTATTTGTAGCATTTTTTGCCTAAGTGTTCTTGCAGGTCATCTTTTGGAGGAGACCCGTAATCTAAGAAGCTACAAAGGTGAAGGAGGTCTACACCGCACATTAGGAACAAAGGTACACCTACTGATCTTCCTTCCTCTCTCTTTTCTTTCAGTTCATATAGTTTTTTGGATAGCTTAGGAATATAACTGTCTTTTAAGGGAAGTCAATGCTTTGCCTGTACCTTGACTGAGTATAGTAATAGGGGGATTTTCCCCACTAGCATCAATACTCCCCCCTTAGGAAGCAATGCTCTCCATTACATTGAGTTCCCCCATTAGATGAAGAAATTTTTTCTGAATTTTACCCTAGGTGAACCCCTTGCCTTAGTGCAAGAGTTGTCTTTCTTTGAAAACCCGATAAATCTGGATCCTCTATTGGAAAGTGCCCTTGACCTGTGTGTCCATGATCTGATCAGTGTATGCATGTTCCATATAGTTAGGGTTTATCTCTATTGGTTTCAACTATTCTTCTATCTCTAAGGTGTCCAATAATGGTGAAAAATATGGCTGAAGGAGATCCACATTGAACATTGGGTGCAAGCCAAGGAAGGGGGGAATATTAAGCTCAAAAGAATTGTCTCCCACAAAATTGGTGATGGTATAAGGTCCATAGCAGTGTGGATGAATATTCCGATGGGGCCCTGTAAGGCGTTCTTTCTGCAAGTGCAATCAAACCTTTTTTCCCACATGAAACTTGTGTGGCGCTTGATGTTGATCACGACGCTGGTTGTACTTGGAATTGTATTTCTGTAAAATATCTTGAACCTGTTGGAACATGTTCTAGATCTACTCGATGAACCAGGTGGATTTTTAGCTTCAGCTTGAGCATGGGATGAGTCTTCCTGGGTGGCCGCAAGGGGTAGTGAAACATCCATGAGACCCAATGGTTGAAATCCCATCCCCACCTGAAAGGGGATGTGTCCAGTTGAGCTATGTGTGGCTCTTTTGTAGATTTTCTGAACATAGGGAAGAATCTCATCCCATGTGTGGGGGTTCTTGGAATTATACATGTGTAGGACATGCACGATCATCTGGTTGACGACCTCAGTTTTATCATCCATTTGGGGGTGGAAGGTAGTGGATTTGGTGAGCTTGGTGTTCAGTAATGACCAGAGGCTCGACCAGAATGTGCTGAGGAACCAATTGTCCCAATATGAGATAATGGTTTGTGGTATTCCAAAATGTACCCACACTTGTTCAAAGAAGATCTTGGTAGTGGCCTCCACTGTGATTCTCTTCTTGCATGCGACCATAATCGCCATCTTGGAAAAGCGATCTACAACCACAAAAAATAGTCATTTCCCCACTTGGTGGATGGAAGTCCTGACATGTAGTCCATTGAGATGGATTCCCATGGCCTGTCAGGAGTAGGCAAAGGGGTGTATAAACCTTGTTTCTTAGTGGCCAGTTTGGAAATAACATAGGAAGTGTAGGACCTGATATACTTGCTGAAATCCTATCGAATTTTTGACCAGTATAAATGTTGCTACGATAATGCCACTACCTTTTCTACGTCGAATTGTCCTACCACCCGAATGTAGTGGGATTCCTAAATTAGCTTTGCTTTCTTGCTTGATGGAACACAGAGATGGCCGAGACAACACAACATCATGTCCTAAAGATGGAAATTAGTGACAATTGTGTTTACGCCCAACATCTGGTAGGTGGTGGAAAAGTCAGGATATTTCTCATTGAGTTGGGGCCATATGGTGTTTTCATGGCCACAAGATTCTAGCACCATGGTGACTGTTGTGATTGGAGGTCGGCTGAGGAAATCAGTGGCGCGGTTGGTACTTCCTATATTATACTTGATGTTGAGGTGGAACTGTTGCAAGTATGTGGAGCACCTCTGACGGCGGTCATTATGTAATTTTCCTTGTGTCTGCATGAACTACAACAACTTATGATGAGTGTGGATGATTATCTCCTTCCCAAGAATGCAATTCCTCCATTGGTGGAAGGATTGCACAATGGAGTTCATTTATTCGTCATAAGTAGGGTACTTACGAATGACATCTTATAGTGTATCACTATGATAGGCCACGGGGTGGCCATGTTGAGTGAGAACTGTGCCCACAACATAGTCTGAAGCATTTGTCTTGATCTCAAAGGGATGTTACAGGTCAGGTAATGAAAGCACTAGGATTGAGCACAAACATTGCTTCAAATCATCGAATTTTTTTTGTTGGGACAGGCCCCACACAAACTTTTCCTTACCACCACCCTTGGTTAATTGAATGAGGGCCCATGCAATATGGTAGAATCCAAACATGAACCTGTGATAGAAATTGGCAAGGCCTAAGAAGCTTCGAAGCTCAGTGAGTGTGGTTGGGGTTGGCCAATCACGGATGACCTAGATCTTGGATAGATCCACATGCACACCATGCTTATAAACTATGTATCCTAGGTATTGGACCACAGAGTGTGCATAACCTACTAAGTATGCTGAAAGTGTTCCACCAAAGTCTTCCTGTAGATGAGGATGTCATCCAGATACACCACTACAAAAGAATTGGTGAACGACCACAACATATTGTCCATCATCCTCATGAAAGTTGCTGGTGCATTTTTCAAACCAAATGGCATGACCAACCATTCAAAAATACCTCCTTTTGACTTGAAGGAAGTCTTCCATACATCTGTCTTCTCTATTGGGACCTGATGGTGGCAAGACTTCAGATCAATATTACTGAAGTATTCCCCCCCCCTTGAGCTGATCAAGGATATCGTCGATTCAAGGAATCAGGTACTGTTGAGATCAATTCCCRCTTCCAAAATTTCCCTCCCTTTTCTATYTTCCCAATTTCTTTGTTCCATTTATTTTCTCTCTTATAYACYTACCCTCATTCCCCTTTTCTTTTCTCCCTTATCTTTTCCCTTTCTAGTTACCATACTTAGTCGTTTTTCAAAAAATGACGGTTTCACGGGTTGGCGGACTCACGAGTCTTCACCTCCATCCATGTTCCTATATCATGAGTCCAACCAACCGTCCTATTATAATATACTTAACCATTTTTTTCAATAGTGGGTTCACGGGTTCAAGCTTTCTTCTTCTAGGTTTTGCAATATCCATTTTGCACCCAAAGGCCCATTATCTACATTATGACCGTCGAACTTGTCATGGGTACCGAGGCCCTAAGTATTTAATTTCTCTTGTATCCAAGTCCGACCGACCGTTGTGAAATTCTTAGCCTATTTTCAATCATTCACAAACACAAGTTCACGGGTTCCCGGGTTGGTGGGTTCACAAAAGGTCCCAAATTCAAAATGCTCTCATCCACCCCCCCCCATATTTGTGATTTTCCCAATACGCATTTAATATGCTTTAATGTTAATAATTGATCATGCAGGTTTCGTAAAGATCATCATTAATAAGAAAAGGGCTCAAGGATATTTTTCATTAAATTGCATTAAATCACGATTTTCCAAGGGTTATATTATTGTTATATCTCTGAAAGGATTCATTTCAAGTTATTATCCAGTTGAAAGAACACTCTTGTCAACCTATGGAAACAACAACTAGACAATAGTTCTGTGGTGATATCTGAAATATTTTTGGTCGTTACCAAAACTTTCAGTGGTGTGTCCCTGACTTAAAGAACACTCTCCTCCTGCAAAGAAATATATAATATGGACTTCTGGAATTTCTCGTGCATGGTGTGTTCGTGAGGTATTCGATTGCAAATAACTGGTTGCATGGTGCATTGAGAAGTACGTACCAAGCTAGCGATTTATACAACTCCAACATCATTCCCCCTTCTCTCTTTCACCGCAAGTGTTTCGTAATTTTTTGAAGCTCCCTGAGCCAACACTTACCTTCAAAGGAGAGGATTGTAGATATTTTCTGAAAAAACATGACAATGGCCTGGACCTCTTGCCTGAGTTCTTGGAGAATCTCACAGCTGTCCTAGAAGACATAACCAGGATTCAAGTTGACTCTTTTAAAAACCCCTTTCAGGAAATCACTTGGTCGTTTACTAGGATGACATGCCAATAAAGCACCGCCACCATTTCCTGCATGATTTTTTATATTTTATATTTTACAATTAAAGAGAAATCTATTTTCGATTGGGGAAAACTGATTTCCATTGAAATATCCTCCCAATTGTCACATTGCAAAAGGGACAAGAAATGATTTATGGCTTCTTATTTGGTATTTACGATAGTATATTGATGTGAGTTTCCAAAATTGACTATATGTAAGAGAATGAACTGTGAAGTTGATCCAGTCACCTTCTTGTATCAAGCTTTGTGAAGACACAATAATTATTTGTATTTTTATGAAGTTTACAATGATTTCGTTTCAGTTTTCAAAGGACCGTTGTTTCATAAAAATACCCCCAGGATATCCGACCAGGAAAATAAATTCTTGGAGAAAAAGGGGACGTTAGAGAAGATGGAAAATCACAGTGTTATCGGGATATTTTTTTCCAAGGAAAATCCCTTCTTTTCTTCCATACCATGTATTTGATAAATTTTTTGTCATGGAAGTGGCAAGGAAATATAATTTCTTGTTGCACTTTTTCCACGAGAAATGAAAAAAACAATTCATCCCCTTGTCTTGGAAATTTGGAGACTTCATATTCAGGAATATAAAAAAATTTGATGAGTTCGTGAATCACTTCCACAAAGTAAATATGAAGTATGATAAAAATATAAAGGGGTTTGACCCTAACAGAATCTGCATGGAACATATGTTATCAGTAGGATTCAACAACCAATTCATTCATACTATTTTAAGTGAAGAAGAGGATAACAACTTAGGTGCTCATGCTCACAATTCTGGTGACTTGGAAACAATACTTAGTACTAATGAGTTTTACAAGAAGGAAGGAAAGGGTCCCAGTGATAAGAGCGCCCAGTCTCCAGTTTTTACCCATAAAACTACCACATCTTGGAGCAATGCTCCAACGACCCACCCAACTAGGAAAGTTACCAACAATAGTTCAAGCGGCGAAGGAGAAAAGAATCCCCCCTAGGAAAGATTGATAGCTCACACAAGATCCCTATGAGAAAGAAGAGGAATAACGTTGTGCAAGAGGAAGAATACCATTTCATAGAAAATGACATCAACAACTTCTCTCTTGAAGACATGGAGCTCGAGGGTGCATGCCATCCATGAATATTTGCAAGCTGACCTGAAGAACAAAGAAAGTTTCTACATTGATGTTGTATTACCTTTTGGAAATAGAGTCTCTAACATGAAGGAACTAAGTAGAAGAGAGGATGATCTTCCCTCTCCAAGTTAGATAAAGCAGTTGAATGTGTGCTAGAAGGAAAAGAGTAAATATTTGAATAATATTGTTCAAGCATGGAACCAAGCTATATTAAAAAGGGAATAAATGTTCAAGAGGCTCATGGAGATAGACCTAGCTGGAGGTACTAATGAAGTACAAGACCCAAAATTAACTCTCAAATCAATGTTCCTAACAAAGAAATAGTTTGACGAACAAGTTGAGATTTTTAAAGGGTTACCAGTTGAAATTTTTTATGGTATACTTGAATATGATGAAGATGACATCGAAAATTGGCTAGTGGACTATTCCGTGAAGAACCAATATGTTGAGGAAGAACTAAATGGTATTTCCATTGATTTAAGAGACTTGGAGGGAAAGTTATTCAACATCAAAATCCGACATGAGATAAATGTGGCACCAATGAAAATTTATATTAAAGAATAGTTCAAGAAAGCAATCGAAAAATTGACCAACGAGGGGAAACAAATAGTTGAGACGGTTCATGTAATCGTTAATGAAGACCATAAAAAAACAACAAAAAGAAAATGAAGACATGAGAGACCATCATAGTAAGTTTATGTTGATGACATCTTTCTTTCTTTACCAGTTATTTCATCTAGTTACTCTGCTTCTTTGACTATAAATGTTCAACTGAATTCTGATAACTTCTCTTTTTCTTCTTTCCAGGTCTTTCTGTTCTTTTACCGCCCATCCTCCTCCTTCTATAAGATTAATTCTTATTTATATTTTCTTTATGGTTTGCGGGAGCCTTAATCCCAGTCCTAAGGACAAACAAATTTTAAATTTCAAAGAATATGTAACAGACTATATATTTTTTAGAAATTTCAAGAGAGCTATTTCGGGATAAGTTTTGACTGTGCTTTGTAACTCTGAGTTTTGAGTATAAAGTATTTGAGATTGATATATCATTATCTTTATTTGAACTTCCCATGTTCACTCTGTTCAATTTCTCTTATGCATGCATACCATCTTCTTTTTATTTTTATGTGATCATAAATCTTTAGTTTAACTATGATGGATGCGAGGGAATTTTGTCTATCTTTCTTAAATGTATGAAGTGTACAGTTCTTGATCATTTCTCAGGAACCTTCTTTAAAAGAAAAGAATTATTTTTTATTTCTTGTTATCTTTCTTGCAATCTTTATATTTCTTTGATTACCACGACGAACTTCTGAAAAGTCCCATATTATGAAATCTTAAAGTAAAGAGGAGTACCACCTCTATAAAAATGCAGGGGGATATACATCCTTGTGAGGTTGTCGTTTTATTCCTAACAGATTCAAGTGTCAACAGGTACCGGTTCATGAATGTGGTTTTAGTTAGGTCCTGATAATCAATGGAGAGTCGCCAAGTCCTGCCTTTCTTATGCACAAGCACTATTTGTATTCCACAAGGTGATGAGCTGGGTCGGATGTGCCCCTTATGGAATAGTTCCTGGATCTGGCATTTGATCTCCTCATTTTCTAATAGAGAGTGACGATAGAATGGCCCATTGGGTAGTGGTGCGTTGGGGGTCAGATCGATGGAATGCTTGACTTGACAGTGAAGAGGTACCTCAATAGGTGAGGAGAAGATGTCTTTGTATTCTTCCATGACCTTATCCACTTTCTTCTACTATGTGGAGAGGTCAGTTGTGGAAGCCATGGATATGGCTGCAATCTTTTGCTTGGCAGAGATCAAGGAAATGTTACTAGGTGGGACTACCTTCTGTATCCTGTACAATTTCATATCCAAAGTAATAATAAAACTGCGAGGCCTAGACTCATATATAGCATGAAATTTCAATAAATAAGGTTGTCCCAAAATAACATCACAAACTTCAAGGGGATAAACATCACACAATACCTCATCTTTGAAGGGATTGATGTCGTAGGAAAATTGACACTGTTGGTTGACGTGAAGATCACTTCCTTGGCAGATCCATCTGATGGTGTAGGGTTGTGGGCGTGGCATTGTCGGTAGAGCCAGCCGCTTGATAACCTTTGCTAATATGAGGTTCTTCTGGCTACTGTTGTCAATGATGAAGTGTAGTGGGGTGCATTTTACCCACATCTATGAATGAGAGAGGCACTCTCCTTCCTTTGGCTAATCAGGTTCACCGTGTTGGATCTTGGTGGTAGAAAAAATGGAACTAGGTTTCGCGTCAATGATCTGTATCCCCTTTTCTAGTTTTGACTCAGAGTCGGAACCTGCATCTGATTCAGAGGATTTCATCACCAAAAGACTTCATCCTCCCTTGAAATCCGACCTTCTTTACTTCTGATTTCCTCTGAAGTTCGACTTGTGTATCAAATGAATGTATAACGAAATTTATTTATACCATTTATGTCACTTTCTTTTAACATTAGGGCCGACCTGGCACTTTATTATTTTGTAATTCTTTTCTTTAATTATCTTCAGGGCCTACATGTACTTCCTTCTTCAATTCACTTTGTCATCTTCAAAAATTCATTTCCCCTTAACCATGAGGATCCATGTGACGTGCCACATACCACTAGAAACAACATGATGTATACTATCCATCCATGGGTGTTGTATCTACATGTGCATTTTCCTTCATGTCCAAATACCTTCATCAATATTGTGGTCCAAAACCCATGACTAGGGTTGAAATTAATGACAACAAGCAATCTTCCAACAATCTCCCCCTTTTTCATTGATGGAAACACTCATGCTCCCCCTATCATCATGATCCCAATTTCTCTCCCCCTTTGACATCAATGGAAAAGGGTAGGCCTGCTCCCCCTAAGTTTAATGACAAAAGG
>JASDQU010363818.1:0-11660 GCA_032191745.1 Picea mariana
AACAATTGATTGGTTTGTTGTCTTTTATAAAAGACTAGTCTTGTTGACTAGATTGGATGCATACATAAATTACTAAAGGATGATAGTTTTGATTATTAGTACATGCACGAGACTTGTATGTACTAGCTACACATGCATTTCTTGTAAATATACACTAGTATGTATGAGTTTTCGTGACTTACTTACTGATAATGTTGGTTAATTGTTATGAATGTGTGAACCATGTTTCTTTTCCTTTGTACCATAAGATACCTTAACTTCGGGACGAAGTTTCCTGAAGGGTGGGTGTATGTAACAACCCTAGTTGAATATATACTTAGGGATTATTAAGTAAAAAAAAATTATTAGGTAATTAATTTTTCCTAACATGTTAATAACTAAACAAAGATTGGTATAATGATATTAATTAAGTATTTATTAATTAATTAATGATTATAATTTTGATTAATTAATTAATTAATTAACTACCTATTACATTCAATAACATGGGTATTAAATTTAAAAGGGATAATAAATTTAATTGGTAAATTAAAGGATTACGTATACGGAGGGGATAAGGAGCATTAATAAATAAGGATAAGGAGCATTAATAAATAAGGATAAGGAGCATTAATAATAGGATAAAGCATTAATAATCGGATAAGATAATAAATGTGTAGGTAAGGAAATAAATGAGGAGAAAGGGCGGTGAAGGAGGGATATGAGCGGAGGAGGCTTACGGATTTGGGGGATCATTCAACTTGGATTTTTTGGGGGGGAGGGATATCTTGGATTAGGGAATTTGCTGGAGAGAGTTTGAATTGGGGAGTCGGGCAAAGGATCAGTACAGGGGGCACCGGTTTGCTGGAGGTTTTGGGCACGGGGGCCAGGATATCTATATCGTATCCTGGAGCTAGGAAGCTATCCTAGTTGGCAGGGTGGAAACACGGTTTTGGGCAGTGTTTGACACAGTTTCAGCAACGAACAACCAGATCGACGGGGGAATTAACATCAGGGAGAGGTAATTTATTTATTCTGTTAAGTAATTCTTATGCTATGGATAAAATTTTAATTTTGTCAAATATCATATGCTCATATGTTGGTGATTGAATTATTTTGTATGAGGAAGAATTATATGCTAAATATAATTAAATTTTGTATTTTTATGGCTACTACGACGCAACTCATATTGTGAACTTGTTTTTCAAGGAAGTCGTCAGACTTCACGGTTTGCCAAAGAGTATCGTGTCTGATCGAGATACCAAGTTTGTAGGGCATTTCTGGAGGACCTTATGAAAGAATTTGGGGACAAGTTTGTCTTTTAGCTCATCATATCATCCTCATATGGATGGACAGACAGAGGTTGTAAATAGGAGCTTGGGAGATTTGTTAAGAAGCTTAGTGACTGAACACCACAGTCAATGGGATCACATTCTGCCACAGGCGAAATTCGCTTACAATTATTCACTCAATAGAAGCACAGGGCAGAGTCCATTCTAAATTGTATATGGAATGCAGCCAAGACGAGTTTCTGAATTGAAAGATTCTGAACAAAATGAATTCAGGAGTGCTAGTGCAAAGGGATTTGCAGAAGGAATGAAGGAGCTTCACAGTCGAGTTAAGGAGTGATTGCAGAGTTCAAGTCAAGAATACAAGTGAAGAGCAGATCAACACAGGCGAGAACTTCAAACTGAAGTTCGTGATCTGATTCTTGCACATTTGGGGAAGGAAAGGTTCCCAAGGGGAAAGTATAATAAGCTGAAGATGAAAAATATTGGACCATGCAAGGTCATAAGGAAATTTGGGGCAAACGCATATGAGATTGAATTACACAATGGGGTCGGAATCTCACCGATATTCAATGTTGCGGATTTGTACCCTTACAGAGCTGAAGAAGCAGGAGCAGAGGAGGAACAAAAAGAGGTTCAATGGACAAAACAAATGCCTGTAGTTGAAAAGCCACAGATGGAAGGCATAATTGACAAAAGGATTAGCAAAAAGAACAAGAGAAAAGAGTATTTTGAATACTTGGTCAAGTGGAAAGGAAATCCAGTTGAAGATGCCAATTGGGAAGATGAAGCAGAAATTCATAGGCATGGATAGACCATGCAAGAGCTCATGAACAGGAGTTCATGAAAATTTTCAAGCGAGGGAGTATGATGCAGGAGCATCGTAGAAATCCAAATCACGTGCCTAGTCAAAGGAACCGCTAAACGCGTGGATGCAAAAAGGACACATTTTTATGAAAATGTTTTGAATTTTGAAATCTAAAGCATTAATGTAATAGCTAGGAGAAGCGTACTTACATTTATGTCTTGGAGATATGAACAGATCTGGGGAAATTATTCTCATCTACCGGATGTAATAGGCATTTAAGTTTGTTAAATGAAAGTAGGTAGATTTGATTTAATAGATTAGACAGTTTAGAAGCGTAGGACGGAAAACGGATATAGACACCCTCACCCTTGTATCATTGTAATTTTATGATCATTCAGAATTCATAAGTTGTAGAGCTGAAGCATAGAGCTATAGAGAAGAACCCATGTATAGAAGCACTTGAGTTAATACATGAAACTTTGACTCAATCTTCATGGTGTTATGATGCTTATTGTTTACATTTGTTAAATGGTATGTTTACAGTTGTTTTATTCTCTTTGTTATGCATTTGTTTCAATGTTGTGCCAGGTGTATGATTTCATGTTGAGTGTATGAAGTCTAAGAGAGGATAAGAATGAGTTTCAATTGTTTCTCTTCCTGATAATTCCTGCAAAGAGTGCAGTTAACGTCCGCAAGGTGTTCGTTGATGAGGATCTGAGTTTTATCTCAGAAAGCTCAGGAGAGATATCGTTGTTCTCATAACCAGCAGAAGTGCAGGTGAGGCACAGAGCCGTGCAAGGTGTGCACAGGCTGGTTGAAGCCTTAGAACTTATCAACTAAGGTGAAAGTTGAAGGACTACTATTGCAAAGAGTGCACAGGGTTGAAGACTCAAATAACCAGAGGTTATTTGAAAGTTGTCGCAAGGAGTGCGAGCAGGATTCCTTTTTGGAGCTTGAGGTTGCAACTCAGAGATCAGGAGGGATAGCACCTTTGAAGGGTTCAAAGGGAGGCAGAGATTGAAATCATCTCGTAGAAGTCAAGTTCAGGTGGAAGGACGCCAAGTCATTTTGGCCAAGAGATCCTTGAAGAAGAGTGAATGAATGGTGAAATTTCTTCGTGGAAGAAGTCCCAAAATCCCATGGAATGTTGAATCTCGTAGATCTGTGAGAAGGTTAAGGTTAAGTATCTTTTAGCATTCAGGACCTCAGGAGAAGTAGCGACCGTTGGATGAGAAGCAACAGGAGCCGATGATTCCCCTTTGGAGTGGAATTTCAGCATTTCGGTATTTCGGGTTTCGGCATTTCGAAAATTCTGATGACAAGGAGTCAGGGCACTTTGCGTTGAAACCCCCGAAGTCACAAAAAATGATGTGTCTTTGGAGTAGGGCTATGGTCACAGAGGAAGCATCCACATGGACCGATATTTGGTCTAGGGATAATCGTCGTTGAGCCATTTCAGCATTTCAGTATTTCGGGGTTCGGGAAGTAGAGGAGACAAGTGATTTTGGAGTCGAGAGTTTCAAACTCCCAGTTCGCAGAATCCAAAAATGATTAGAGCCGCTAGATCTATTTCAGAAATTGGGGATTGGTGTGACAAGTGATTTTTGGAGTCGAGAGTTTCACACTCCCAGTACGCGAAATCCAGAAGAGAGAAAGAAAAAATTCCCGAAAGGTTGAGGGACAATAGCCGTTGGGCCCCAATCGAGTTTCAGGGTTTCGGGACTCAAGAGGTAGAGTTGCATGGTCAACGCAACTCCCGAAATCACGAAGAGAGAAACGTTGAAAGGTGGAAATTTCGGAATTCGGGGAATCATAAGGGAAGAGGAACGATTGTTAGTTGTTTGCTCAAGTCCTGAAAAAACGAAATTAGTGGGCAACAAGTGGCGTGTGTTTGGCACATTGAAGGACTCAAACTTCATTGACAATTTGCATTTCGGCATTTTCCAAGAGCTGTGGAAATACATCGGGACTCTCCAAATACCGAAACCTGAAGTCCTTTGTGGCTTAAACAAAGGGCTTAATTAACCCTTGGTGTGGTTTTAGTGAAGATCCTGCGCGGATCTCAACCTGAGGGTCGGGGGTTTGCACCAGAGATGGAGAAACACCTTGTCCCCTTTAGAAAATTAACATTCAGAATGACCCTGATCTTCCTGTTGTTTTATGTGGTTTTGAGCCATTACCAATTTTTCTTTAAGAGTACAGAGAATGGTCATGTGAATGGTAAGATTGTGGTCAACCTCCTAATCCTTAGAGACACCTGGCATGTATGGGAGAACCGATGGTGGCTTTTGTCTGTAGACTGCTTCAAAAGGAGTCTGCAAGTGAGTGACAGTATGGTAAGAGGTGTTGTACCACCATTCAGCTAGGGGTAACCACTGAACCCACTAATGTTGTATGTCAGACATAAAACACCTCAAATAGGTCTCCAAACACTTGTTGATTGCTTCTGTTTGGCCATCATTTTGGGGATGATAGGTTGTGTTGAGATGAAATTGAGTTCCCTAGAGCATGAATAATTCTTGCCATAAATTTCTGGTAAAAGTGGGATCACGGTCAGTAACAATAGAATGAGGAATTCCATAGAGTTTGAAGATATTATCCATAAATATTTGAGCCATTGTGGATGTTGTGAATGGGTGTTGAATAGTACATAAATGAGCATATTTGGAAAGAATATCCACTACCACCATGGTGACTGTTGGTTAGACATAACTCTTGCTACCCTTCTTGGGCTAACCCAGGTTCAGATTTGCTATGGTTTCCAACAAAAACCCCCCCTAAACTATCGGCCCTCCTGGTAAAACAGAAGGCAACATAGTGCACAGGATGAACTGTGTAATCTCACCCGAGATAATTCTTATGGGTGGTTACAAATATTAGGTGTTTCCAGCGTGGGAAAGGAGTGGGGATCTATGATTAACCTCTGTATTCTTCATTTATTTAATCTAACCTTCATCTTATCTTGATTAATCTGTCATTCTTACTCATGCATGTAAAATATCAAATCTAACTAATTCATTCATCTATTTGTCTAACATTTAATCATCAATAACAAAGGAGATACATAACATTCAGTCACATAACACATGATCTACCATGGTTCGCCACTCCTAGGCTACATCCACAAATATTTGGTTGCTCTACTCTATTTATTATTATGGTTCAAAAACTACAATGCCTCGCACATTACAACTCTCCATCAAAACAGGTCAAGATCTACAATGAGGCGGACTAGATCGCACCAGGATCCTCAACTTGAGATCTAACCCTCAAGATATGCCTTAGTCCCTCTCCTTAGTTCAACAACTTACAAAATAGATTGGATTGTATAGACAATCATTCTTTGACAGCATGGTAACAATGACCAAAGACCAACAATAACCATCTCCCAACTTTAGACTAAGAACAACCCCCACCTACACCTCCTAGGTACATATTTATACATGTTCTTGGCTTACTGGTCGTTACATATTCCTACAAAAACCCTAACCCTAGCATGGTTAGGTCTTATTTCATGCATGACTCACATTCTTTCCTCCTCTGCATACGCGTTTGCCTTGTGCGTGCTACTTTTCCTACCAGTTTTCTTCTGCTTTATTCTCCAAAATTATCCTTTATTCCAAAATGGATCTGTGCCCAACAAGCCCCCAACACGAATATGTGGCTCGTCTTGATCCACCTACACACTGTGTGCTCCTTTGACAGCCTCTGCTAGACTGTGGAACTTGTATGACAGTCCATTTCCTAGTTTTTGGACTTGGGAAGCCTTTTCTATAAGCGCTTCTAAGTTCTACATTGTGACTTCCTCCTAAACCATGGTTGTGCATTCCACCTATGTTTGTGACATGTTTTTCTTCTCTTCCTCTAGTTGCGCAATCATTTATGTTTCTTTCTCTTGGAGGGGTTTCATCTATGCTTGTATCTCATGTTTGTGTGCCTGCATCATGTTTAGTTCCTCCTATAATCTCTTCATCTCCTGTGTTCCTTTTAAATGCTCAGTGATGCCCATCATCTTATGCCTCTACTTGAGGTCTCGGATTCTAGCACCTATCCTCTCTTCTTGTTGGTCCCACTGCTAGACTTGATCATCTTCCTCCAGCGCTGTCTAAAGTTTCATTGCTCTGTCAAACATTTATTCTATTGTGTTAACTTGTTTCTCGAACTCTGTTAGTTGGAGTGCAGCTTCTTCTTTCCTCTGCTCCTTAACCTCTGGTGGAGTCGTCGGAATTAGGCTGTCCTTCAGTTCCTCAATATGTTTCATGTATTGGTCAATGGTTTGGGAAATCTGATTGAGTTTTTCCTTTGTAGTTGGACTCTCACCCTACGTGTTTTACAGAAGGTGGTTGTATATTGTTGTCACCCCTTTTTCAATTTTATCTGTGCACTATCTTTATTCTTTGGTATCAAACTTTACTTGTTCGACCACGAGATCCAATTCTTCCTTGTCGCTTTTTATTTCTTGCAGTTCTGTTGCATATGTCCTCACGCGTGACTGCACCTCCTACATGACACTGACTTGGAGTTTGTACAGCGCCTTTGTTGGTATTTTATCCAATACCATGTCGACCTGAGTTACATCTTTCAATGGCATCTGCAGCATGTCATTGGTTACCCTAAATGTTGGACTTGCATGCAAAGTTGTGTGAACCGTGTGCTCATTTTGTCACATAGTCCCTATCGTCGCTCTTATTTCTCCCTCGGGGATATATTTTGTTCTCCTTTTGGACCCTTGCATGGTCCTAATTTGGTCGAGGACTTGTCTTATGATAGCTAGGTCATCTTGTATCTGCCCCCTTTGATCATTTTCTTACTCAAAGTCTTCTGCGACGCGGTATTGCACCTTCTCATCCATAAGATCAGCGTCGTCTTATGTGATTGTATATTCGAGAGGCCCTTTGTGCACCTTCTCCTTATTGCGTGTTCCTCCTGAATGCGAAATTGGCTTCTTAGGCAGCCCTAGTTCTTGTATTGTGCCTCGTTTTGTCGTGTTAGTGATTTTTGCTATGCATAGACTAGGTACCAAAAATTCTAATGGAACCACTGCTTCTTTTCCATACACGAACCTGAATGGTGTCTACCCTGTCAAATTTTTGCATGTATTCTGATATGCGCATAATACTATAGGTATCTTCAAGTCCCAATCATCCATGTTGACATTGCATATCTTTGTCAATGCATTCTCTAGGATCTTGTTAAAGGCTTCCACTATTCCATTTGCTTGAGGGTGATATGGTGTACTCTTTTGATGATAGATTTCAAACTCCTCAGTCATAGCCTTGATAGTACTATTGATGAAGTGAGTTCCTTGGTCACTCATCAAAATCTTTGGGCATCCAAATCTAGTGATCACTTGCTCAAATAGGAAGTGTGTTGTTGTCTCTACACTGCAATCTTTTACTAGTGTTGCTTCTGCCCATCTCGTTAAGTACTCTATCGTAGTAATGATATGCCTTGATCCTGACCTTTTTGTTGGTGGATTAATTGGTCCCACAAAATCTATTTCCCATTAGTTGAATACTTTCAAGGTTACTTGTGGTCTTACGGGCATCTCATCCAGTTTATTAGGTTTTCCAACCCTCTGGCATACATCACATCTCTGGTCATAGTCCTTTGCATCTTTGTGGATGGTCGGCCACCATAGCCTTGTGCAGTAGCTTTTCTTGCATAATATCCTCCATCTATTCCCTTATGGGCCTCTGCTAAAATCCTAGGCCTTTCATGTTCTAGTACACATCTTCTCAAGATGTTGTCTGCACCCATCTTGTATAAGTGTCATGCAATCAATTGATAGTCTCCATCTCTAAATACGAGATTTTTCTTCTACCCAGTGTTGAATTCTTGTGGCACAGTCCCTATACTCAAGTATTGAATGATGTCAGCAAAATATTCATCAGCTACTTGGACTAAAATTAATTGTGCATCAGGGAAGTTGTCCTCTAAATTCGTGGGTTCCTCTCTATTGGTGATCCTTGATAGGTGATTAGGTCCTTCATTCAACTTCCCTAGTTTGACTATCACTTCAAAGTCAAATTCCTGAAACAGTAGTAACCATCTACAAATTCTCCCCCCCAACATTGGCTTATTTACTAGGTGTTTGAGGGCAGAGTGGTCTGTGAATATTTTAAAGTGTTTTCCAAGTAGATAGTGTCTGAACTTCTGCAGTTCTTATACCATTGCTAAGCCTTCTCTTTCTGTAGTATTGTATTTATGCTCTGAATCAGACAATTTTATGCTTGCAAATGCTATAGAATGGTCTAACTCTCTCGCTCCTAGATGCATCAGAATAGCTCCAAGTGCTATGGTCAATGCATCTACAAGAACATGTAATGTATTTTCCCAATCTGGGAATACTAGTATTGGTGTTGTTACCATCTTCTCTTTTAGAGTGTCCAATCCTTATTGGCATTCCTCATTCCACTGAAATTTACTATCTTTCCTCAATGGTTTCTCCATCGACGTAGTGATCTGCACATGCCCTTTTATGAATTTCTTGTAGTATCTTGTGTGTCCCAATGTTGCTCTCAACTGACGTACTGATTTTGGTGGTGGTAAATTGAAAATCACTGCAATCTTGGCAGGATCTACTAGCAAGCCTTGTTTTCACACTATATGGCCCAATAGTATCCCAAAAGGTGTCCCAAAGATGCACTTCTTGATATTTAATGATATCTGACACTGCCTACATCTTTCCAACATCATCCTTAATACCTCTACATGATCTTTCAAAAAACTATAGACTATCTAATCATCCAGATATACTTCTAAAAACTGATGGATGAATTCTTTGAATGCAGCTATGACTACTCTTGAGAATATTGTTGGTGGATTCTTCAGTCCAAAAGGCATGATTGTGTACTGGTAGGATCCCCATTATGTGGAAAAGTGTTTTTGTACCTGTCTTCTGGAGCTATCTTGATCTGATGGTAGCCTGAGAATCCATCTGTGAATGAGTATGCTTCTTGGCCTCCTACATTCGCTAATACCTCATCTATATGGTAGCCTGAGAATCCATCTATGAATGAGTATGCTTCCTGGCCTCCTACATTCTCTAATACCTCATCTGTAAAGGGCTAGGAAAAAGGTCATGTAGGCAAGAATCATTTAATTTCCTGAGATCTACACAAATCCTTATCCCTCCTTGTTTCTTCTCCTGAACTACTATAGGGCTTACCCTTTCAGATTCCTCAACTGGTTCTATGATTCCAGCTTCCAACATTCTATCAATTTCTGCTTTTACTTTTTTCTTATATATTGGGTTCAGTCTATATGGTCGTTGTCTGACTGATCTAACCTCAGGTTTGAGAGGTATCTTCATCTCTCCTAGCTCTCCTGCTATGCCTTTCATCTCTGTAAAGGTTGTTGGGAACATGCCATTGTACTCACGTTGTAACTTTTTTATTCTTTCTACTATTTGTTCATCCCAGTAATCCCCAATACTAGCCATTTTTGGATTGTCATTTGTCCCAATGTTCACTTTCTTCACTTTGATTGGCACAGCAAATACTTCTTATTCGAGAGATGGACCTTCCACCTCCCTTTCTCCTTCAATTTTTTTAATTTGAATGTTGCGAGGGTCATCTTCATCTGGTGCTTCTTCCTGCACATGGTAGTATGACAATAGTTCTTTCATTTTTTGTCTATTATGTTGTTGGCACTCTGTTATGAGTTCAACCTTTGGTTCCTAAAAGAATATTACCCCTTTAATATGTTTGAGTGTCGAATCTATGTTGGGGTTCTCATGTTCAAATGAGAAGGTGACTATAACATTTTTCTATAATGTTGTCCATTCTGTAGTGCCTCTTCATAATTCCTGGTCTACATACTAGTCTGTTGGAATTCCTTCCAATGTGTGAATAAAGTGGTGAGGTCATTCTTTTAGTGGTGTCATTCTCCATAGTGTTCTGCAATTCTCCAAGTGTTATGTTGGTGTCCCATTTCCATCATATCTATGCATTTGGTTGCTTCCCTTTTCTGCGCAAAATATTATGCTCAATAATCTCTTACATTGGTACCAGTCCTTGATTGTCTCTTTGTGTGCACCCCACCATCTTGCAGGTGTTTTCTTGAGTGTTATATCTAAAGATAAGAGCCTCTGATTTTCTAGCACTTCAAATTCATATATGTTAGGAATTATTCTAAATCATTCACCCCATGAAAGCTGGGAGGTTTTATTATCTATGTACCTACCCATCTTACTACGCAGTCTTTTCTTGTGTACCTTCTTGTGGAGACTTCATGTAATCTTTGTTGTCAATTTTCCAACCCTATATATGAGTCTAACGTGCATGACGTGATACTTCTCCAACTGAGTACCCCATTTGTAGTTGGATTCACATAATATTCTTCTCACGTGATGGTTCTATATAACTGGTTAATTTCCTCCAGATCTAAACAAGTGGGTTCTACAAACCTTTCTCCTTCTGATGGATCTAATGGAGAAATGACTCTGTACTCTCCTTAATCGAATTTCATCTTCCTCGTATTCAGATTTATTATGGCCTAATTGTCAAATACCCAACCCAAGCCAAGCAATTTCGGATAAGGTGTTGTGCCATCCAATATTTATATTACTTCAAAGTCGACTTTAGTGCGCACTCCATCCAGATCTACTGTCACACCCTTTAGCCTTCCAATTGGCAGAACCCTATGTTGATTTGCTAGTTTCAGCTGAACATGTGAATATCCTAATGTGGGCTCTCCCATACATTGCCATGTCTTCTTGGGTAGTACATTCACTTCGGAGCCTAAATCTAGTATAATATCCCCCATGTTGAAATATCCAATGTTGGCATTCAGTCTAAATTCTCTGCTTGTCCTCCTCCTTGTATGCAAATGATTAATTGTTTTTTGTTCTATATTTCCCTCTAGGTATGTGTTACATATTTTTAACATATTGTTTAACACTTTAATAGATGATGGATCATTTAGTAGTTTAACAAAGGATTGCAAAAAATCCTTTATGGTACTTACTTGTCCTAGGGGTTGTGCTTCATTAGTGTCATCCAGCAATGAAGGCATATCGTATGTTGGTACATCCTGAGTATGCTATCGTATGTTGGTACATCGAAGTACAACTGAAGGAATTTCCTGAGAAGATAGTTCACATAGACATAATAGTTGTTGATGTCCCGAATGTGTGGGGAATTCTGTTGTCTAGAAAATTCGGTGCAATGATAAGCGGGTCCCTTGAAATGGATCTCACCTTTTTGCGATTAACTTTGAAGGATGGGACAACTGGATGATTACTTAACATGCCATTGATTGGAACTCATGTACATGATGTTGCCCCTTCTGAGAATGAACCACAAAAGGATGAGATACAAACTCTTCAAGAATACTCTCCGGAAGATATGCCTTTTACTACAGAGGAAGACTTTGACCAGATTGAGTGGCCCAAGAAAGAAGAATACCAACAACTTCTAGACCAATTTCAAAGTAAAGAAGTAGGGACGGTCAAAATACTGAAAAGGCCAAAGAATGAAGATGATGTTCAGATACATCCATCCCAACAAGAAACCTTTACTCCAGAAGCCCACCCACCTCCCTCAGTACAATACACCAGGGTTCTTCAAGGAGATGAAAAA
>JASDQU010363820.1:0-11660 GCA_032191745.1 Picea mariana
CACTCAATTTGGATACTCTAGGAAGAAGTTATGATTGTTTTACCTGGAACACCTTCTTGATACTAGTCAATAGGACTAGTCAGATACCCTATCTTACATAGGGTGTATATACAAATTTAAGATGACCCAGAAGTTGAACTTTTTACCACATATAACTTACTAATTTTTGTGAATAGCCTCCATATTTCATGGTCTGAAACGTTACATAATTTTTTTTATAGAGAAAATTACGCAATGACTCATTTCAGTATGATTCCAGAACCCTATCTTGTACAGACTGTATCTCCGAAAGTATAAGGCCTCAGGAGATGAGATTTTAACCCAATGTTCCTTGATCCATCTACTAAATATCCTCCAAGAAGTTCCTTCTGAAACATTGTAGAACAAATGTTATAGTTAAAATTCCAAGGTGTCTCAGTTGTAGCAATGAAACCCCAAGACCTTGAGCTCTGATACCATATGTTAAGAACCAAATATGAATATAGCATAGAAAAACCTCAGAAAAAGTACTCAATGCCTTGAAAAAGAGATAATTTCAGATAATAGGCCTCTTTGAGGGGGCAACCTCCTTTTACCCCACTTAATTGTTCAAGTACCAGATGATTCCAAATGAAAATGTCTCCTTGGTATATATAGGAGACTAGGAGGTATAATTACAACTAATGGAATAAAGCCGACATAAATAAAATAACATTACTAATGTAATATGCCCCAATTAAGGGGTAATGAGCCAATATTGGGGATTAACATTACATCTGGTCTGGATGTTGTCACATATAGTAAGTTTCTAATCATCGACCTATATTTCCTTTGGTCTGTAGACTTTGAATCATCATCTTTGCTCAACTTGCATCTATTTTGCATAGGAGTGGTAACTAGTTTGCGATCTTCGATTCCAAACCTCTTTATAATTTCTCTGATATACATAGTTTGAGAAATAAAAATTATTTGTTTGCTTTGATGTATCTGAAGACCCAGAAAGAAGGATAGTTCTTCGAGTAATGACATTTCAAATTCATTCTACATATCTTTTTCAAATTTATGTCTTAACATGTCATCATTGCTTCCGAAAATAATATCATCAAAATAAACTTCAATTAATAAAATACTATCTTGAGATACCTTGATGTAGAGGTTGAAGTTTGCACTTCCTTTTCTGAACCCTTCCTGATGTAGATATTTATCCAATCTAGAGTACCATGCTTTAGGAGCCTATTTTAGACCATACAAGACATTCTTCAATTCACACACATAATCTGCGTTCTCTGGCAATTGAAATCCTCTGGTTTTTCAATGTAGACTTCTTCTTCAAGTTCCCCATTCATAAAAGTTGATTTCAATCCATCTATTACACTTTAATATTCTTGGAGCATGCATAAGCTAGGAGCAATCATATTGCTTCCATTATGGCAATTGGAGCAAATGTCCCTTCAAAGGCAATTCCTTCACCCTGTGCGTATCCTTTACATACCAATCTATCTTTGTTCCTTGTAACATGTCCATATTCATTCAATTTATTTCTGAATACCCACTTTGTGCCAATCACATTCTTATTCTTTTGTCTTGGAACCAATTCCCAAGTGTCATTTTTCTCCATTTGATCCAATTCTTCATCCATGGCCTTATTCCAAAATTCATCCTTGTTGGCCTTTTCAAAATTGTTTGGTTCAATTGTAGATGAGAGTTATAGGTGTGTTTGTTCTGGTGAACGAATTCTTCTTCTAGTTTCAACTCCAACATCTTTGTTTTCGATAATATGATCTAAAGGATGATTCTTCTGTACTCATTTTCTAGGTGTCTTTGGAGACACTTGTTGAACTTTCTCTTCTACTTTTGTCTGATCCTCTTCATCTTCCTCTTCTACTTATTATTTGTAAATTTGTTCCATTGATTCATTTTCTTCTTCCTTTAATTCTCATCCACATGTTTCATCAATTGTTACATTGATGCTTTCCACAAATTTTTTCAACCTCAAATTGTAACACTTGTATGTTTTCCTTGTACTTGAGTAACCAACAAGCACTCCTTTGTCCACACAAGAGTCAAACTTTCCCATTCTTCCATCTTCTCTTTTGATGTAACAATTGCTTCCAAATACTCTGAAGTGCTTCACATTTGTTGGTCTTCCTTTCCATAGATCGTATGGAGTTTTGTTAGTGGTGTTTCTGAGAATTACTCTATTTTGAATTTGAACCGTTGTATGCACTGCATGTGTCCAAAAGATATATGTCAATTCAGAATCCATTAACATTGTTTGAGCCATTTCCTGTACTGTCATGCTCTTTCTTTTAACAACTCCATTTCGTTGAGGTGTCATAGAAACAAATAATTTCCTTTTTATTCCATGCCTGTTGCAGTAGTCCATAACTTCCTTTGAAGTGAACTCTCTTCCATTATTGTATCTCAAACATTTGATTTTTGAATCCATTTCATTTTCAACCATTTCGTTGTAGACCTTGAAGTTTTCAAAAGATTATGACTTATTTCCGAGAAATCAAACTGCAGTCATTCTTGTATAATAATAAACTAATAACATAAACTATTTTTCACCTTTTAAACCCTTAGTTGTAGTTAGTCCAACTAGATTAGTATGCACAATTTCTATTGGTCTTGTCGTTGAATATTCTTTTGATTTAAACCTGATCTTTGTTTTCTTTCCTTGCTGACGATGCTTTCATAAAGTGTTGGTTGGTTTCATAATCTATGGAATTTCTCTAACTACTTCTTTTTTGCTGACTTTGACAAGGTTATCAAAGTGTATGTGACCCATTCTTCTGTGCCATAGCCAAATTTCATCTTCCTTTCCTAGACAACTTTTCATTTCCAATTTCACTTAGTACATATATGTTTCTTAAAGTTCTTGCAGTTGTTGCATTCAATTTTCCTGAACCTTCTTTTGTTATCTCACACTTTTGTGAATCGTAAGCAACTTTATGACCTTGGTCACACATTTGAATAACACTTAGAATATTATGTTTCATATCTTCTACTAGTAAAACATTTTCTTCCTTGGTATTCTTGTTTCCAATTATGACCGTGCCTTTTCCATTGATTTTAGTTGAATCATCATTTCCGAAGAAGACTGATCCATCTCTTTCCTTTCTTAATGTAAGAAACATGTCTTTATCACCTTTCATGTGTTTTGAACAACCACTGTCAACATACCAAGCACATTTCTTCTACTTAGCTTGTAGAACGAGTGTGTATTCTTCATTGCTATACTGATTCTGCTTTCTTATCCATGTTCTCTTCCGAGGTTCTTGTCTGTGCATGTTGTTGTTCTGTTGTGGTTCTCTAGGAGAAATTGCCATTTTTCAATCTTTGGTTATGTGTCCAAAGTTGTTACACTTGTAGCATTCCACTTCAGTGCTCAATGATTCAAACTTGTTGTAACTTCTTCTCTGTATTTCACTAGGCCTTCTTGGATAACCCTTTTGTGTATGAATTTAAAAGTTGTTTATGTTCCTACTGTTAGCTCTGTAATTCATAGCTTTATTTCCAAAATTATTACATGCATAACATAAACCAAAAAATATAGTTTGATACATGGGAGTTGAATATTTTCTGAAAGGATTTGATCTTATGAATCCTTCTTCTTCCTGAGGCCTATCTGTCGGTTGTTGATTCGGAAATATGAATCTTCTTGGTGGAGGAGTGTCCCTGTAATCTTCCTTGTAGATCTTCCTATCCCCTTTGATTGTTTCTGCATATGTTTTTGGATATGTTTCTTGTTCTGTTATTTTGGATCTTGATCTCTTTTCTATCTGATTGTATCCAAGTCTGGACTTGTCATGATGAGGTTTTTGACTGCTGATAATTTCATCCAAAACTTTTGAGTTGTTCTCCATATTTTTCTTTTGAAGATCCTTTCTTAATGTGACAATCTTTGCTTCCAAATTTCCAATGATCCTATCTCTTTCTTATAGCTTTTCTTTGAGTGCTTCTTCAATTGTTTTATCTTCTTCTATTTGAACCTTCAAATTTGTGATCATTTTTTCTATTTCATGAGTGTCTTCTTTCTTGTCTAATTCCACTTGTAGCTTCTTGTTTTTCTTCTTCTCTCTTCTTATAACTTCTATGGCACACTACAATTCTTCTTGGTAGTCAACTTCTACCTCTTCATATTATTCTTCGATGTCTTCTTTGTCAAATTCTTCTACTTCCATGAATAGAGCTCTTTTTGTCTCATTGTCACTGCCTTCATCTTCATCTGATGAGGAGATGTTTTCGTTGGTGTATAAATTTTCTTGAAAGCTTTCTTTGTGGTTCTTTTTCCTTTGTATGTTTGTTTTCTATTTGAGTAATCTTCATCATTCTTCTTATTTTTATTATGAGGAAATTTGTTAGCAAAATGACCAATACCATCAAAATTAAAACAAATCAATGGAAATTTACCTTTATATATGTCATTGGTTCCCTTATTCAATATTCTGACAACGTTGGCCATTTCTTCATCATCTTCCAAGATGTCACTGTTGCTTCTATGTTCTTTTTCTTTTTTATTTCCCTTTTGCTTTGGCCTTTTGGATGCTTTGAAATATGCTTCTTTTATATCTAGATTTTCCTATTCAATTCTCATTTCATATGCTGTGAAGATTCCATGTAGTTCGTCCATTCTTATTGAGTCTAGATTTTCTCTTTCTTCTAGTGTTGATATCTTAGGATCAAATCTCATAGGAAGAGATCTTAGTACCTTTTGAACAATCACATATTCTTTAATTTCTTCTCCCAATCCTATGATTGTATTTATTGTTTCATCGACTCGTAAGAAGTAAGCTACAGTATTCTCATCTTCCTTCATCTTTAGTTGTTCGAACTGACCTCTGTAAGTTTAAAGCTTTGCTTCTTTGAATTTTGAATCTCCTTCATAAATATTTTGGAGCTTGTCCCAAATATATTTAATGGATTTACAATGTATAAATTTGGTGTATATCGATTCACAAACACCATTCAGAAGTGCATTTGTGGATTTGGAATTATTTTTCCCGATTTTTATTGCTCTTTCATTTGTCGACGGAACTACTGGTTCTTTGTATCCATCTACAACTGATTGCCAAATTTCAAATCCCTGTTCCTGTGTATATGTTTTCATCCTTCTACTCCAAAATGCATACTTTTGTCCATCAAATTGTGGTATTCCATTTTTATACATGTTTCTATCCATGATCTACCTTTCAGTGGTTAAACTGATTTTTGAAGGAACCTGCTCTGATACCAATTGTTGGATTACTAAGAGGGGGGGGGGTGTGAATCAGTAATAGAGAAATTTAATCATTTTTCACCATAATATGAAAGTGTTATATCAATGTAGAATTATCATCCAATAATTGCAGATTAAATAAAAAATGAACAAATGAGCAATCAAACACATACACAGTACACCAATGTTTTTACGTGGAAACCCAAAGTGGGAGAAAACCACATAATGATTTTTCTTATATGTCTTTAAGAATTACATTCATTGGAAGCACCAACTTCCTTTGTTTTCCAGCTACAACTGGAAGGAGGCTCCAACCCCCTAGTTTCTCAGGATACAAACCGAGGGAAGCTCCAACTCCACAATTCTCTGGCTACAACCAGAAGGAGGCTACAACCCCCTATGTTCTCTGACTACAACCAGAAGGTGGATACAACCACCTATCCTTTCCCCGTCCAACTGCCCTGAAATATAAGTAGAATGATGGAACCACTGTCACACTATCACTATGAGATATATCACTGTATAATTGTGCCAACCTGTACCACTGACCTGCAACCAACTTGTACTACTACCCTGCAATCAACATGTACCTGAACTGAACATGTATCAACCAAAACATAATATATATGTAACATGTAGTTCTGTAACACATGTATTTGCACACCCTATCTGTTATGAATCTTGTGTATGTACGCAACCAAACTGTTATGCAACCTTCGTATGCCTTATGAAAAATAGGTTTTTCTTTCTTCTGAAAACTTCTGACCCTATGTAACTTATTTCACATAGATATGTAACCTGTGAATGTATCTAGACTATATATGTACCATGTGCATGGATCCTCATACATAACCTTTACTCAAAAAATCTATATCTCTCTCTAGTAATGTGCCATAAGTGTGTGTACTCATGAACAAGTATAATAACCCTCACATGATCTAGACTTAAAACCCTTTCTGATATTCAGTCTGTTAATACATCAACCAATACAAGCTCTCAACCATGTACCACAAAAACCCTTAGCCATATGACAAGAAATACAAGATGTGCCTCAACTCTAACAAGAAGTATCAATGTTAAATATACCAACACTGTAGTTCTGTAGATATGACTTATACAAAAGATCCCATGCAACCACTAGTCTCTAGGGAGAATCCTCAAATCTACATAACCATTTCTCATGTATACATCAAAATCCAACTATTCATAGAAACAAGACATACCTTTTGACCCAATGGATAGAATGTATCTGAGCACTTTAGACCTTCCTGGGAGCTTGATCTCATAATCTAGAACCTATGCATCTTCATCTTCTCAAGTTTCCATGGCTTTACCCACATGTACGCACCCTAATACATTGGCAGCCCACGTAAGTACACACCCTAATACACTGTCAGCTTGTGTATGCCTCATAAATTAGGGTTTTTTAGTATTCGTTGTAATTTCGAAACTTTCACCGTCAACCCTTCGTACTACCTCATAATTTCACAACATCATATGTATCAATAAGTACTTGCAATAAGACTTACACAACAAAAGATATTCAATATGTTCAAGTGTGATTAAATGAGAGAGCCTTGCCTCTTATTTATACTTTCATGTAGCATCCCACTTTCCTTATTTTAGGGAGTTCTCCATTAACTTTATTATTTAAATAATTTCTTTTGTAAACAGTTTGACTTTTTGGGGCTTCTAGATGACTCATGAGGGTTCTCCAACTTCACATGGACATAACTCTCTAACCGTGAGGAGTTACATGACGTTCCACATACCACCAGAAATGGAATGACATGTACTATCCATCTAGAATAGTCTTATATGTAAATATATCAAAACTCATACCGTTATCCATCAAATAAATTTGGGTCTATTACCTAAACCTTTGTGCTACCAGAATTTGCTACCAGACTTTTTTCAAGGGTTGACATCAATGACAACCAACCCAATTAATCAACATTTATTACTTGCTTATAATCAATCTTTGGAACTTATGTGGTAAAAATGTATGGTTTTGATTTCTTTATCAATTGTTGATCACTGTTATAAACCTTTAATAAATCTATGATGAAAATGGATTAATTCTCTAGTACATATGGGGTCAATATAATTTGATGACATTTGTACTGTAAGAATATATAATCCATATATTATTGTACTTATATTGATTCAATGGATTTTGTTGTAAATATAGGAAATTCCAATTCCAACACCTGGAGAGAGTTAAAGGACGATTGCTAGGTTAAGGGTTGCATGGGAGGCACAACTAGGTATTGATGGGAAATGTTATTTCCATTGCAATCAATGCAGGGGCTTGAAAAGAACAAGACTTGTAAGGAAAACAACTGAAAGACATTGTTTTGTGTATGGGCATTGTGAAGGGGTGCATATATTTCATCCCATGGTAAGTTATTCATTATATATGTCTTTGTATTGATTCTATTTATAATTTTTTTTTTTTTAATATTTGTTATATACACTAATGTTATTGATTGTTTGTAATTGTTAAGATAAATCCTCTTAGGTGTTTGTTGTTGAATACATATCTGCCAAGTAATAGTATAAATACTATTGTACAAGATGTTGAAGACAATATGGATATTGAAGATCAAGTCAATCCTATGGAAGAAGATGACACCAATAATATTGTTGAGTTGGATGACGGGACAAATAGATTGATCCAGGACATATTTGCTCCTATTTATGAGGAAACCGATGATGATATTTATGATGTACCTATGCTTGAGAAGGTAAAACAACCCCTTTATGAAGGCTCAAGAACAAATATTCTCTCTTCTATAATGTTGTTGGTGAACTTGAAGGTATTGAGTGGTTTTTCAAACACTTTTCTCACATAGATCCCAAGGTATGTAATATAATTCATCACATATTATATGTAAAGATAGACTTTATTTTTTTCTATTTTTAGTGTCAATTAATTTGTAAATTAAGGATGCAATATTTTTTATTACTATTATTTGCATTAGCTAGTTTTTCTTATGTTGTAGATTGTTAGGTGAAATTTTCTTACCACTGTCAAATAATTTACCTTGCACATACTGAGAGATGTGTGCCATTATGAAATATATTGGAATGGAGAATCATGCTATTGATGCATGTATGAATGATCATACTATATAGTATGGACAATATGCATCGGAAATGAAATGCCCACAATGTAAAATTAGTAGATATCAAACTAATCAAGTAACAAAAAGGGTGTCTCACAAGGTTCTTCATCATATTATGATAATTCCACATTTGCAATGATTGTTTAGCTGCAAAATCATTGCACATTTTATGGATTATCATGCATTGAAAATAAGTGAAGATGGTGTTATTCAAATTCATGCAGATGGTTCTGAATTTATGATGCAKGAGCATCTCTCCACGTCAATCAACCAGCCAGCCAACCCACATCAGTGCACGCATTCAATGAAGAGAGGCACAACACTCATTTCAAATTTAAACTTGAATGTAATTAAATGAATGTAAGGTTGTTGAGCCGTAAAGCTGCGCTTTGCACAGGCATAGCTGTAGGGAGCCTTGAATGTTTTTAAGGCTGAAATCTAGATCTGATTATGGACTAGACAAGCCATTCAATGTAATTGAATAGGGTAGGTAGATTGGAGGGAAGAGCTCGAAGAGCCCCCTCATGTAAAAGACCTTTTTGAATCTCTTTTGAGAGAGAGAGAGAGAGAGGAAAAAAAGAGAAGGGGAGTTGGTAGGAAAGTAGGAGAGAAGGAATAGAAGTAGTATGCAGAGAGAGTTGATAAGGAGCCAAGACTCTGTTGAAGTTCGTGCTCAGAACATCTTTGTAAAGAGGAATTTTTATTAATACAAACAAAAGCAGTTTTTCCTGCAAGTATTTCCGTGTTGAATGAATGTCTATGTGTGTTCTTCATATGCTGTAGATGTATGTTAGGTATGCATTTGCAAGGGCTGTTTGATTTCAGGGTTAGAGGTCTTTGAGGCTTCACACTAGGAGGGTGTGACAGAACACTGCGGGTTCTTATAGCCATGCACAGAGAGTGCATGTCTGAATTCTGCGGGTTCAGACAAAGGTGTGCCAGGAGAGCACAGTAGAAAAAACCATTAGCTCAGAGGAAGACCTCAAGGTTGTTGAACACCTTGGAGGCAGGACTATGTAGAGGAAGACACAGTAATGAGACAAAATCTCTGAGGAGTTCTGTAAGGATCTGCCAAGAGGGCATTGAGCACAGGAACAGAGTGCTGAGGAAGAACTCTGTTGTGAGTTCAACAGAAGTCAGAATCACTGAGGATTCTAGACACTCTTCCAGGAGGGCATTATTTAGGTGTCAGAGAGCACAAGAAGAACTCTTTGAGTTCTGGATTTGAGGAAGAATCTAAGGAGAAGGATCTTCATAGGGTTGTTGAACACCCTGCAGACTCAGAAAGAGGTTGCTTGAGATAAGGAGTGCCAGGAGGGCATCAGATTCTCCATCTGAAGGAAAAGGAAAAAGGGTTAATTCCTTAGAGGTCGAAGCTACAGGGAAAGATCAGAAGAGATAGCACCTTCGTGCATGCAAAGACTCTGCAAGGAGTGCAGAAGTGGAAGAATCCTTTGAGGATTTGAAAGAAGAAGCTCAAGAGGAAAAGTGCCTTTGTGCATGGGTCATAGCGGCAAAGATGGCAGAGGCAGGGGAACTCTTTGGAGACTTTAGAGTCCCGAAATCTCAAGAGGAACAACGTCGTTGAGAATGCGAGTGAAACTCAAAGTTGTAGAGTTCACAGAGGAAAAGAGCAAAGGTCGAGGCCTTTGGACCCTTGGAAAATTATTCCAAGTTAGGAAGAAAGTGCGTAAGCTCAGGAGGAGAACAACTGCCGTCAGATCAGCCGAGGAGATCTGGACTGTTGAAGTTTCCATGTCCAGGGAGCAGTGGAGGAGCATGTAGGACAGAAGAGATTCTGAGCCATTGGATCTCGCTCAGAATAGCTGACAACTGTCAAATCTGTCAAGAGTTATAGGAGGTTTAAACCCTCACTCACAGAGTAGCGGACATGAAAGTCCCGAAAGAGTGAGAACATCGGGATTTCGGACTTCGATATTTCGGAGGTCTTGTTGATGAAGGTCAGGACACTCCACGATGAAAGTCCCGAAATAGCGAAAAGATTGTAGCCATCCATATGGGGAGGACACGTGGCAGAGATCGAGAGTCCAGCGGGATTTTGGTTACCAGGGATTCGAGTTGACAGAGGAGATTGTGTCACAGGAGGTTATAAGTCATGAAATCGTGAAATGACAAGGACCGTCCATCTGAGGGAGGACATGTGGCAACAATCTAGGATTTCAGGGAAAGTCCCGAAAGGAAGAGTACTTTAGGGATTCAGATACTGGAAGTGAGAAGGAGCAGAGGTAAGAAGGAGCCTTGCATCTGGGGAACCCGAGACACAAAATCCTAAAAGGATTTCTAGTAGGCATCAAGTTGGTGTATCAGGGTTCGAGACTCCGAGAGTTCCGAGGGTAAGGACTCAGAGGTATTTCGGTGTTTGAAACTCTGAAAGCGTGAAGGGTGAAATACTAGAGAAAAGGGCATGTTGGGATTTCAGATATCGACATTCCAGAGATACCGAGGACAAGGAATCTATGCATTTCGACATTCAAAATTTTGAAATTGTGAAAGGAGAAGACGCGAGGAGAATAGCATTTTGGCATTCCGGGCATCGACATTTCAGGAGTCAAAAGGAAAAGGGATCGGGAGTTACACATCGGGAAACCCCAAAATAGGACGAAGGTCCTATGAGGAGTGGTCACATGGATCAGGGAATAGCCAGGAGGGGCTAATGCGACAAAGGCCATTTCGGCAAATCAGAAATCGAGAATTTGGGAGTTTCGTTGACAAGAGGTCGGGCTCTCGCATTGATAAGTCTTGAAGGGAATAAGACTATGGTCATATTGAGTAGAGTCGCAGGGACCAAGACATAGCCCAGGGGCTAATCGTTGATTGAATCCTTTTCGGTATCTCGACATTTCGATGTTTGGGAGATCAAGGGGACAAAGGTTCTCGACATCAGAACTCTATGAGTCCTGAAACCTGAATCTCATGGTCATGTACAGAAGGACCTGTGGATTGGGAAATTGAGGTTCCAGTAGGGAATCAAAAGAGCTAATTCAGCTCGGAGGAGTGAAAGAACGATCCTGAGAGCGGACTTCGGCCCGAGGGTCAGCAGAAAGACTGCATCAAGTGGTATCAAAGCCTGATTTTGTCTATATATCTTAGGCAGAGTAAGCTAGGGTAAAGGAGTACTCTAATACATGCAAAGTGGTATCAGAGCGGGATTTCATCTGCATATTTCAGGTGAAACAAGAAGGCAAAGGAAGACAGAGTGCTGGAGACTCTGTGATGATTGTTTGTAGGTAGGCAATAATCAAGAAGACAGTCAGGAGGACTGTAGAGAAGCTGAAGAACTCACAGTTGCAGAGTGACAGCAGCAGGCTTGC
>JASDQU010363821.1:0-11660 GCA_032191745.1 Picea mariana
TATAAAACAATACAATATCACATTGAAGTACACGAAGTATGCCTTTTGGTTTTGTGAAAAAAAAAAGTACAGGAAGTATGGTATCATTGTACAGCGCAGCTGACAATATAATGTCCTTTTTCTTCTACTTTACTGGGACCTCCAGTATTCACAGTCTGTAGTAGATTTTCAGTTCTATAACAGATGATCAGAGGCCTTGTATTCTATGCCATATTTTCTCCAACTGCTCTGCGAAATCTGGCTACGGCTGGCTTCTTTGTAATGTCGTCCATAATGCGCCACTTCATTCGTTTGCTACAGACAGTTACCGATATCCATTCCTCCAGGCGGTCATCGGCGTTTGTTAAGATAAAGAAGAACGAAAGAAGTAGACAGAATCCAGACAGTAAGAAAAATGGCAATATTGTTCCCAAGGGATTCCTTCCTGTGTATGTTGGGAAAGATATTCTTACGAAATTTGTGATAGATGCCAGCGTTCTGAACCATCCCCTGTTTGCAGAGCTGCTGGAGGCTTCTGTAGAGGAATTCGGATACGAGCACCAGGGAGCTCTCAGGATTCCCTGTGATGTATTATCGTTTGAGAGGATCCTTAATCTCATTAACAGCAGGCATCCAACGTTATCGATCTTTCATGAATGATTTTGATAACCTGCTGTTGTTATGTAATGAATGTATCTAAATTGCATTAAAGGATGGATAGTTTATATATGAGAATATCTCTCTGGAGTTTGAGCACCATATCATATCTGAAGGTCTATTAATGGCTGAACTGAAACTCCAAGGCGTCATTATATTGTATGCTATGTCTTGCTTGCTTTATTAAAAACACTAATTGCCTGTTATATCTCGCTTGATTTTCCAATTTGCTTAAAAATAATAAGGCAGTCCATCAAATCGAAATCCATCTTGTTTGCTCTCCCTAATTTTCTTTGAAGTCATCAAATCAAAAAGAGTTTTACAAGTATTTTGTCTGGCAAGTTCCCTCCCTAATTTTCTTTGAAGTCATGAAATCAAAAAGAGTTTTACAAGTATTTTTTCTGGCAAGTTCAATTTTCGTTATATATGGATATAATTTTTCACAGCAGATTGGGAGATTTGTACCAATGATTTGATGATTTGAAAGTGAAAGGTAAAAGTAGATTGGGAGATTTGTACCAATGATTTGAGAGTGAAAGATAAAAGTAGATTGGGAGATTTGTCCCAAGAGTGAAAGGTAAAAGGTAATGATTTGATTTGAGAGCTTTGAGAGCGAAAGGTAAAAGGGCATTTTAGGCTCCCCACTTTTAAACATAAAATAAAATAAGTTTAAGATATTTTAATTTTAAGTTTAAGATATTTTAATTTTAAAAAATATTAAAATGAAATAAGTTTAAGATATTTTAATTTTAAAAAATATTAAAATGAAATAAGTTTAAGATATTTTAATTTTTAAAAAAAATTACTGTTACAATCTTCATTTTAAGTAATATATATTTGTATATTAATTTTATGTTGAATGTGTTATATATATTTTTATATTAATTTTATGTTGAATATGTGTTATATTTTTTGTTATAGTGGCTAAATGTTTTTGGTCAATGGTTTGGTTGATGATTTTTAGCCAATGGTTTTTTAGCTAATGGTTTTTCTTTATTTGCAAATGGTTTTTCTTTAATAGCAAATGTTTTTTTTGTCCATTGTAATCTAATTCTATTTAGGTATGAGGGTATAGGAGGTTGGAGAAAATCTCTATATAGTGCATTGTAAATGGATGAAGAATATGATAATGAAAAATAAACTAAAAGAAAAAAGTGTTGGAGAAAATCTCTATATATAGCATTTGCATGGATGAAAAATATGATGATAAAAAAGAAATAAAAAGAAAAAGGAACATAGCTATATATTGTATTTGCATGGATGATAAATAAATAAAAAGAAAAAGGAGCTGAGAAGCTTCAAGAATTTTCCCAATGTCATTTATTTTACCTTTTTTTTATTGCATAGTATTTTTGCATTATTTACTTAAGGGCTTTAGAATTAACATTTGGTATAATAGCAAGATTTTGGCTTAAAAGGGGTTTTTTTTGTTGCTAAGGGTTTGAATTCTTTTGGTCATGTGATAGACTTGATAACCATGCTTAGTGGAAGCTCTTTAGTGGTAATTCTTGTATTGAAAGAAGCTCTTTAGTGGAAATTCTTGAATAGAAATAATGATGACTAGTTCGAGAGTGGAAGTTCAAGATGGAGGATCTTCTAGTGGATAAGGAATAGAGATGGAGGATCTTCTAGTGGATAAGGAATAGTGAGTCTAGTACTAAGCCTACTTCTATGTCAATAGAAGATTGGAAAAAGTTAGAAATAAAGGAGATGAGTACTATTCTCCTTTCTCTATGATTCAATATTGTTGAACGTTTATCTAGAGAGACACAACAAAGAAGTTGTGGGAAAAATTAGGGAACTTGTATCAATCGAAGTCCCTAGTAAATAACTTGTTTCTGCAAAACAAGTTGTTTCATCTTAGGATGGAAGATGGAAACTCTCTAACAAAGAATTTAGAGGAAGAATATAAGTTTATTACCTTGCTATGTTCTTTACCATAGTCTTGGGATAGCTTGGTTGTAGAAATATGTAGTACCAATCAACAATTTGCAATAAAATTTGAGGGTGTAGTTGCATCCTTTCAACATTATCAGAGGAAATGAGACGAAAAATCAATGGGAGAGCACAACATGGATGCCCTAACGGTAAGGGGTTGTTCCAAAGAAATAATAAATTAGTTTACAGAAGGGAGATATAAATCTAGAGGAAGATCTAAATCTCCATGGGATCCTTTAAAGAAAGTATGCTAGAAATGTGGTAAACCAGGGAATTTTAAGAAGAACTGTAGATCAAGGAGTGTTGAAAGAGGTAAAGGGATAAATGATACTACTCCTTTGGAAGGGAATTCCTCCTCAAAAAAAGGAGGGGGTGTGTCTTTGGATTCTACATGTACATGTAGTCAAAAAGTAAGGTACGATTCATCGACTCCAGTGCCTCTTTTCATATGAATCCTCATATAGAGTGGTTCTTTGAGTATGGAAGGTGTGATGGTGATGTCTTTCTAGGATATGATTGGCCAACCAAAATCATAGAATGTGGAAGAGTAAAGTTACATTTGAAAGATGGAAGGGTTAGAATTCTTCCAGGGGTTTTACACTTTCCAAATCTATACAAGAACCTGATATATGTTGGTAATATGGTTGATGTAGGTGTACATTTTTTATTTGAAAAGAATGGGGTCAAAATGGCTTGAGCGACAATGGTGTTGATGAGGGGACTTTGGTGTGGAACTCTATATAAGATATTTGCAAGCATAGTCACTGAAGGGTGTAATAGTATTATTGCTCTTAAAGGGGAAAATGAAGAAGTCAAGGCCCTTGCTTCACTTTGGAGATAATACATTTTTTTGGCATTGAAGATTGGGACACATCAGGGAGAAGGGTCTCCAATTATTACAAGGTAAAGGTATGGTTGAAGATATGTCTGGATGTGCATCATATTTTGATTTATGTGAACATCGTTTATATGGTAAGAAGAATCAAGGGAATTTCCCTTTTGGCTCTACTAGGGAAAGATAGATCCAAGAATTGATACATACTAATGTGTTTGGTCATGTACCTATTCCATTACTAGGAGGATATGTGTACTATGTTTTCTTTATAGATGATTTCTCAAGGAGTACATAGTTGTATTTCTTGAAGAATAAATCATAGGTTTTTAGCAAATTCAAGGAGTTCAAAGCCCTTGTGGAAAACCAAATTGGCAAGAGGATGAAAGTGTTGAGAATGTATAATGGAGGTGAGTTTCATGGAAAATAATTTGAACATATTTGTAAGTTGTTTGGTATAGCATGACATAATACTACTCTATACGCACCTTAGCAAAATGGAGTGGCAGAAAGGATAAACAAGACGTTAATGGAAAAAGAAAGGAGTATTCTCAGAGATGCATGATTAGCATAGGAATTTTGGGTAGAAGTTATTGCTACAACCTATTATATAGTAAATCGGTCACCCACTTCAACACACGTTGAAAAGAATCCACATGAGGTATGGTCTTCTAAGAAACCTTATGTTTCACTTCTCATAGTATTTGTGTGTAATGCTTTTGAGGATGTTCCAAAGGAAAAGAGAAGCAAGTTGGACAATAAGGAAGAGAAGTGTATCTTCATTGGTTGCAAAGATGGAGTGAAAGGTTACAAACTATGGAATCCTATAACAATGAAAATAGTGTATAGTCGAGATGTGGTCTTCAATGAAGTTGAAAGCACTTCTAGGAATGAAGATGAACCAAAAGAACTTGAACCTGAACCATAGAAAGTGGAGTTTAAGCTAAAGAATACATTATATAAATCATTTGAGGAGGTAGAATCATCTTATTCAAATGATGAGGTGGGACCACATGCTCCAGTTAAGGTCTATTTTTTCAAGGAGGCCTACTGCAAGGTATAGTCCACCTGGTATCCATTATGATTTTGTTCTATCTTGTATTAATGATGAACCTAGATCTATTACATAGACAATAAATTTTGAAGAGAGTAAACCTTGGAGGAAGGCAATGGCAGAAGAAATGGAGTCCTTGGATAAAAATGAGGCATGGGATTTTGTCGAATTTCTTGATGGAAGGAAACCTATTGGTATAAAATGGGTGTTCAAAATGAAACTAAATGAAGAAAGAAAGGTAGAGAAGTATAAGGCCTTCCTAGTAAAAAAGTTTATTCTCAGTAGAGGGGATTGACTATGGCGATGTTTTTCTTTCATTGTAAAATTAACTTCCATTAGATTTATATTGTCTCTTGCTGCAACATTTGATCTTGAGGTAGAGCATATGGATGTAAAACCATCATTCCTACATGAAGAAGTGGAAGAATAAATATACATGAAAGAACCATCATCATCATAAAGGGTAAGAAGGAGCTAGTCAGTAAGGTAATGAAGTCCCTTTATGGTCTAAAGTAGTCTCCTAGGATGTGGTACTAGAAGTTCGATGAATACGTACTAGGATTGATATTTGTGAGAAGCAAGCATGATGATTGTGTATATTTCAAATAGGTTGGTGAACAATTTGTTTATGTAGTGTCATATGTTTATAACATGTTGTTGGTTGGAAACAACATGAAGGTTATCAAAGAGGTGAAATCACATTTATCCTCCAATTTCAACCTGAAGGATATTGGTGCTGCTAATTTTATCTTTAAAATGGAGATTAAGAGAGATCTTGCAGATAGGAAACTATGGGTGAATCAAATAAAATATGTTGAGATAGTTTTTCATGGGTTTAATATGAAGGAATGTAAACTGGTACAGGTCCCTATTCCTATAGGTGCAATTCTATTTGAAGAATAGTGCCCCAAGACATTGGGAGAGAAAGAATACATGTCATGTGTTCCTTATGCTAGTGTTGTTAGAAGGTTGATGTATTCCATGGTATGCACTGACCAGACATTACCCATGCAGTGTGATTTTTGAGTAGGTATATGTAAAAATCGGGAAAGGAGCATTGGACAAAGGTAAAAATAATTTTCAGGGATTTGCATGGCACCACATATTATGCAATTTGGTATCAAGGAAGATCTCGACAAGAAAATGTTAGATGTACATGGATTTTTTTACACTAACTAGGTTGGAGATTTGGATCATAGAATATCTACAAAAAGTTATGTGTTCACATTGTTTGGTGGACCTATCAATGAGATGAATAAGAAACAATTTGTAGTGGCACTATCAACTCCATAAGCTAAATACATGGTAGGAACTCATGTAAGTAAGGAGGTTGTATGGTTGCAAATATTGTGTTTAGAGATTGGGTTTAAAAACAACCAATGAGGTTAGGTTGTGATAGTCAAAGTGCAATCTTCTTGGAAAATAACCCTTCCGATCACTCCAAAACCAAGCATATTGATGTGCACCTGGAAAGAAAGAAAGTATTGTTTGAGAAAGTTGACACCTTACAAAATGTTGGAGGTTAGGAATGGGCAGTCATGCCCTCCATTGCTAACTCAATAATAGTAATGTGTCCACAACAAGTGGGAGAATCTTGGATAGAGACTTTTGGGTAATTGTTTTTGACCCATGTTTTTTTGGTTAATGGTTTTAGGTTAATGGTTTTTCTTTATTAGCAAATGGTTTTCATCCATTGTAATCTAATTCTGTTTTAGGAATTAGGGTATTAGCGGTTGGAGAATATATATATATATATATATATATATATATATATATATATATATATATATTTCATTCTAACTGGATGAAAAATATGACAACTAAAAAGAAATAACTTTTTCCAATTAGGTTTCCAAGGTAAAATATTTGTATATTGTGTATGAATGTCATTTGTTTTAGGCATAATATTTTTGCATGATTTACTTAACTGGTTTAGAAATAGCATTGGGTTATGGACCCACCACTAAAAAAATATTCTATTCTTCATAGATACTTTTTACATCTAATATAAGTAAAATGTGTAATTCCTTTAATTTTTAACATGGAGTGGATAAGTAATATTTAAAAAAAAATATTAATAATACAAAAAATGTTTCAATGTCAAACATAAATAAAATATTTAAATGTTCAAATTGAATTATATATATAGTAATTGAAGTAAATAAATTCTTATTTTAACCATTTTAATGGTGTGGTGCTCAATACTAGAGAGATGTGTAAATACTTCCCTCATGAACATGTAATTGATTATATATATATATAACCACTTAGATTCATCTTAACTCCAAATCTAGTACCTCATTTAAAAATGTCATTATTATTATTTTTTTGAATTGAGAGTTTCAATCATCAAAACTAAATCTTATTTGTAATAAAAAATAGAAATCCTCTATGTATAAAGAATCAACTTAAATCCATCTTAACTCCAAATCTAGTCTCATTAAAAAATGTCATTATTACCATAGTTAGTTTTTGGATTGAGAATTTTCATCATCAAAACTAAATCTAGCTTGTAATTTGGTGAAAAATTCAAGATTTATTGGATAAAAACCTTTATATAGATAATGATTGGAAATTCTTAAATTTAATCCTTTTTCTTTATAAAATTATATTTTAAAATTTTATCCAATTTTGAATTAATTAAATGGATAGTTATGTTCTAAGTTTTTGACTTTGTGACAATTATCACCTAAATTATGTAACACAATTATTATTGGCAAAATAACCATTTTACATTACCTAAATCATGTTTTTAAAAACAAACCTTTTTTGAAAATATTAAAACAATTGAAATATATAATGTCAATCATTAAAATTTACAATTTTGTTTTGAATTTCAAAAATTAAAAAAAGACAACTAAAATATGTAATTTCAACCACAAAAATTTACAAAATTTTTTTGAATTTCAAAGATTAAAAAAAAAAATTTTAAATTTATCTACTCCATTATTACGATCCCGCCTGCAATGATTTATTTTTTGCTGCTTAATACATGACTCCTATTACACTGTGTGCAAAGATATTTTCTACCAATGATTTATTTTCTACCAAGAACATCTTCTTCCATCCATCATTAAAACCATGCTGCCATTCAACCCTTGCAAGCGCGTACATGGCGAGCTACAGAACGAAGACTGAATTGCTGTTGACTTTATGGGCGGCAGCGCCTTTCTTATTAATTTGTACAAACGCCCACCCGTCTAGAAACAACTACCTGCTCCTCCCCATCCTGCTACAGACGCCCCATAACTACCTTCTCCTTCAATCCGCCTGTCTCTGCCTTGGGCGCTGCGGCGACGCCCAACGACCACATGCCTGTTCACACCTTCATGCGTTTCACGTGGATGAATATTATGTTTTAATATTACAACTTAAATGACATGGGGAGTGATGAAGTATGTTTAAAATGGGAGAACGGCCCTTGGAGTTTCCAGAGGAGGAGTTTTGAAATGATATAAGAGTTCAAATATTGGAGTCATATTTTAACTTTGGGTTTAGTTCAAAGAAATTTTTGGAGAGATTGAGTTTAATGGTTAATTTTTTTTTGAGAGATTAGGTTTAATAATTAAGAACATATGTTTCTTCCTAAAAGATTATATGTTCAAATAGAGTCCGGGTAAGATATATATATCTTTGTAGACTTTACCATTAAAATAGTTAGATCTAATTTAAATAGTTAAATAAGTCAATTCAAGTGGTTGAGTATTTTAAGTTTCATAAATTAAATTTTTAAGTGATTCTTTAAATTAGTTACATTTGTGGCCTGTGTCAATCAATATCTCTATAACTGTAGTAATGAACCTTAACAAATTTTGTCTCAATCAATATCTCTACCAATTAAATGCAGTAATAAACTTTAATCAATTTTGTTTCAAGTATTGAAGTTCTATGCATTTACACTAAATACCATTTATGGAACATAAGAAAGTATTCATAATTTTCTTATAAAGTTTTTTTTTTTAAAAACAAAAAAACCTAAATTTAAATAGAAATGAAAATTTAAATACAAATCTAACAAAATATTTACACTTTCTAAACTACTCAATTATTTTAAATATATTTCTATTTTGGGCAATTTCTTTGAACTCTAGTCAAATATGTGTATGCTTCTATATTGTTATGGCTTACATAACTTTTAAATTAGTGAAAAAAAATTCACTAACTCCATTTTGTTTCCAAGTCTTTTTAACTAGTGTTTTTCACATCATTCTAGAGTAATTATTAACATTTTATTTTCCTAATCAAAATGACTCTTTGATGCTTCCATTATAAATATAAATTACTATTTAATATAAAAGTTGAAAAAATATTTTATTTTTCATTAATAATCCAGGTATTTTAATTTTGTTTTTCATCATAATCTATGTATTTTAATTTTGAAGATCACTGGTGTACATATTCATATTTTTGTTTGACATTTAATGAATTATTATTAATATTATTAATAATTTAGCTTAATTTTGTTTTTTAATACATAAATTAAATATTATTAAACATTTTGTCTTTATTTGAAGTGTTTAGTTTTATTTTAACACTGCCCCAATATAGGATTATAATATTGATGCTTTGCAGTGCTATAGCCCTTAATCTCTCTAGTTGAGTTTTTTTTTTCCCTGCTTGCTTTTCACGTTGTATTTTTAGGATTATAATATTGATGCTTTGCATTGTTATAGCCCTTAATCTCTCTAGTTGAGGAATTTTTTTCCTTCGAGCGTTGTATTCTTGTCGGTTTTGTTTCACATTTCCATCTTTTTCCATCATAATAATGATGTTAAAACTATTTTAAAATATTATAATTCGTTTTGTGTTGAAGTTGAGTGTTGGCTGTGTTATATTGGAATCACCAATGCATCACATGAATCAATCGTGTATCTATTGCATTATTTTGGCATCATTTACCATTGAAGTAATCTCTTATTCATTGCATTATTTTGGCATCATTTACCATTGAGGTAATCTCTTATTCATAGTCATGTAATGTTGTATTAACATTATTATCAAAGTGATTAAAAAAAATGCATAGCCATATAATGTTGTATTAACATTATTACGAAAGTGATTAAAAAAAATAGGTTTTGTGAAATTGTTTATATATATATATATATATATATATATATATATATATATATATATATATATTCTTCTCGAGAGTTCTTATTAATCATTAACAAGAGTATAATTTACATAACATAATGTGAACAATATAAATTTAAATTGACGTAAAGAATACATATTTAATTTGTCTACTCTACTAGTACCATTAATAACAATACCATATTTTGTTAAATTTTATTTTATACAAGTGAAAGTGTATTACATTCAACATACTTGAATATATTACAATAAAAGATAATACATACATTTCTATGAAAATATTAGTATAATTCTATTTTTTTTATCAATCTCAAGTTTATATTTATTTGAAAATGAAGTTTTACATGTCTTCCTATGAAAATATTAACATAATTCTATTTTTTATCATTCTCAAATTTTGAAAAAATATATTTATTTTGAAATGACGCTTTATGAATGCTTACTTTAAGTAAAGTGTTGTTTCAAATTAAAATAACAATTTCTTACATCAAATTCATTCAAATCATTTATTTATATTATATAAAAAAAACATTTATTTCCGAAACAACAATTTCTTAAGTGATGAGAATTACATTAAAATCATGTATTCATATTATATAACAGAAAACATTTATTTTGGAGGTATGATTGCATTGAGTCATATATGTCATATTATTAGAATGTTGTTTATTAGAAATTTGATAAAAAAAAACAAACTTTGAACCCTATTGTCATTTCTGTAAATAAATATATTGCAAGTCTAATTGTGGGCATATAAAGATGGTGAAGGATTTTCTATATGAACATATAAAGATGGTGAAGGATTTTCTATATGAATTATTGTGTATGACTTCAAATGGATTAGAGTATTGCACTAGAATCGAGAAACATATATATTATCTCTATAAACAAGGCAACTTATGGGTCATTGTATCGATATGTAATAGATGTTTTAAGGTATGGTTATGTTTGTACATGTTGAACTATATTTAATTAAATATAATGTTGGCTCACAATTATAATAAAAAAATATATGTTAATTTATATATATTTTAAATATAATGTTGACTCATAATTACAATAAAACAAAATATGTTAACACGTGATCTATTAAGCATCTAGAGTTAAATTTTTTAAGGTATAAACCTTCAAAATAGCTTCTATAAAACAATGCACATTGTATCTATGAAACTAGATTTTTTTTTTAAATATTTCAAAAAAAAATTATTTTTATTTTGTGTTTAAAAGTTGGATGACATGTAATGCATGTTGTAATTTTGTACAAGTTTTGGTATGTAAATTTTTTAAAAAAAATTGGAAGATTAGGAATCTAAAATTATTTTAGTGATTCCATTTTGGTTTTCTTAAATATATGTTATCAAAACTAAAATGAGAGAAAAGGATTATTGGGAGATGGAAAACTTATTATGGGCTTGAAAACAATTGTAAATCAGCTGAACTTTGGAGTTGGGATAAGAAGAAACTCCTCTTTGAGACGCTTGTTACACCTATTATTCTTTATGGATGTGAAGTATGGGGCTATAGTATCTTTCGTGAATCCTGGAGAAAGATAGAGAAAATACAAAAGAATTTTATAACCTATAATCTCAAAATTAAAGGAAATATGCCCTATCCCATCCTCCTCGTAGAAACTAGCCTCTCCCCTATTGAGAGCATGGCTATGACTAGATACCTAATGTATAAGAACAAGTTAAACAACATGGAAGACAAGAGGCTACCTAAAATTGCTTCCAAATCAAGTCATAACCACCATCGACTCAAGCGAGGATGGCATAAAGACACCCAATCTTGGCTAAACTATTGGGGAATAATGGAAGAAACCATTCTACAGAATAAAGATACTATTAAAGAAAACGTCAAATCAAAATTTAAGGAAAAAATGTGGTGTGATAAAGAGTTAGAGGGAAAAAGAAAATTAAGGTATTATAAAGATGTAATCAACCCTAATATAGAAGATCAAAATTATCTATCTGTTTTTCCAAGTGTAAAGAAAAAAATAAGCATTGCTAAGATAAGAACAAATTCTCACGAGCTCCATAGTGAAACTGGGCGTTGGTCAATTCCTAAAATGCCATGGGATGAAAGAGTGTGTCACCTTTGTGACAC
>JASDQU010363825.1:0-11659 GCA_032191745.1 Picea mariana
CAAAGGTCACTTCCCTGGCATGGTAACCATATAGTGGCAATGTCATACTGTTAGGTACCCATGAACATAATAGGCTGGCTCGTGATGAGACCCCCTATCCTCTTGGCTAGGTCTTGTTTTGTTATTTTTCTTAGGGTCCCTCTTGTTTCTTGCTGAGAGGCTTTTTATTGCCTTCTCGGGGATCCCTAGGCGAGGCATCTCTAGGTTTTATATTATGGATTTTATCTTTTACCAGCTGCTTTTACCTTCTGGGCCTTTAGCCCCTTCTTCCCACGAGATAAGGTGCAACCCTACAAATAGATCATCCTAATGCCCAAACTAGGGGAATGGGAAAGATGAACGGGAGATAAGATGAAAAAGTGAGGATATGATGGGAGCGGACGATGGCTCTTCAGAAATCCCCCCCAGTGGCAAACCAAAACCTATGGGTACAGGCTTGCTAGGACACCCTGTCAATCCCCCCAACCATGGTCAAGTGGGTCAATGTAAGATCCAAGCAGTTGTCAAAAATAAAAGGAGTAAGATGCACATATCTAAAGGTTATAATGATCAAAAGTGACACATACCATGATACCTAGACTAATTACCTCATGGAGCAAGAGCCTTCTCTGATACAAGTCCAAGCCGAAGGTGATGGATGTTGTTGTTGCTGACAAGACGAGTCTGATGAAAGAGAAGAGACATGGGCCCTCCAGGGCCATGCTCAGGTCAATCCTATTCTTGGTACTCCATGTCTAGGACTTGTGGGCCTCGAAACATGATCTCCTAGTTATCCCTAGAAATAGGGGATAATAGGCCCTACTCTCACTGGTATAGTCATCAATCTTCTTCTTTATGCCGATGATATCGTTCTTATGGCAAGGAGTCCCCATGATCTTGAAAACCAACGAAGAATCCTCGAGGATTTTTGCTCCAGTATGGGTATGACTATTAATACTGATAAGACTAAGGTCATGATTATTAAATCCACTAAGATCCCTTATGATACCTTTGTATATGACAACAACAACTNTGGAGGAAGTGACTTCATACAAATATCTTGGAATTGATATTCACCACAAGCTCAATTGGAATTATAGCATTGAGAAAAGGATTATTGGGGGATGGAAATATTATTGTGGGCTTGAAAACAATTGTAATTGTAACACACTCGACCCCTAAATGATCTTTTAAGGGGTGGGGTATCATAATTTTGTTTTCCTTAACTCTCTCAAATCCTAATTCTGAGATTTCTATCACATCCTTCTCATTCAGAACTCTCCAAATGCAGATTCCCTCTTCCTCCTGGGACTACGCGACCTCTCGATCTAGGATTGTTTAATCACTTGAGTCGAATCGACTCTTCAGGCCCCTGCTAGAACCCAAGTCAATCTTCACAGGTCCCCCTTTCTCCAAAGTGCAAGTTCTTCCAAACCCACGGGCTCTTTCCTGGCCCCTTTGAAGAGTTTGAACAACAAGTGTTAGCTTTCCATGCTAGGCCCCTTCCTTCATATGACCTCGGGTTGTGACTCGACGCCTACCCAAAGAGACACTTCAAAACTTCGGGCTTCGAGCATTTTCACTTCACCACTCGCCAATTCTCCCAAACTCTGAACTGGCGAAGTTTCGAAATGACGTGAGAGGGATCGACGATCCCTTCTCCCTTTCCAGATCAATGACCCACCGAAACTTCGCGCCCAAGCGCTTTGGAAGTCTTGACCCTCTTTCCTGGTCAGGTATTTTTCAACCTCTTGGCCTTATTTACCTGCCTTCAAAAATTTTTGGACAACAAGCACATTAATCATAGTTTCATGCGAAAACATTTTATTGTTGCATAAATTCTAAAAAAATTTCACAATTTAGCACAATACTCATCTGCACAGTTTGTGGATTTGTATCCACGTGACTTTCTTGTTATCCAGACTCACTGTATTTCCCTGACATACCCATTATGTGCATGATCCCAATCAATAGTTTACAAGAACTATCAGAGTCTCCTCTTCCTTGCGATCACTCACCTTCTAGGCCCAGGCTTAGGCATACCCTTCTCTGCTACATAGTTCCTCGGGCGATCCATCTTGCCTTGCCGAGGCTTTCTCACACAAGAAGAGTTCTAGGTACTTCATTGAGCCTTACAGTCGAGGCGTCCCTCTGGCTTGTGTTACCTCAACACAACATATTCCAGACGATCATGGCTTACCATGTGGTTCTCATGGCTCAACCGTAGTCATTATTCATTCTTTTCAGCTTGACAACCTTCATTTGTCCTTTCTGGACAAATATTTTCTTCTCACCTGTATTACAGGTATACAAAAATTCATGAGACATCATCATAAATTATAAATTCAAAATTTTCTTGTAAATTTGTCACCCACAGATTCCCAAATTCCACATTTATTTTCAGATATGTTCCGCACGGAACCAGATCCACCAATTATGGGACTTTCCTTCCCATAGCAGTTTGGCTCAACATGCAATTTTGGTCTTCCTTGTGGACTTACAACACGGCCATATCCAAGACCCTTTTCTTCCTGCAATTTCAACATCCCTCAACCAAACAAATTGTTAGTTCCCATGCACATTATATTTTCATTGCACACTTGCAGTGGTTCACAAACAATTTCAAGGACTGTGCACACTAACAATCAAATGTATTCACTTCAAATAAAATACCATTCCTTGTGGTTTGGCTCAACAGGTAATTAGTCTTCCTTATGGACTTATAACACTGCCATATCCAAGACTCTTTTCTTCTTGCGCTTTCAAGTTCAATCAACCAAAAAAATTTTTAGTTTCCCATGAACATATATTTTCACTACACCTTTATAATGACATCACAAATAATTCTTAAATTGTGCATGCGAACAATAAAATCACTTTTATCTAATCGATGATATAAAGAAAAAGGAAATTTCATTCCTTACACATGCATCAGTTCAGTATATCAACCTTTCCAGATGCAATTCAACATTAAGTGAATTTAATCAATGTGCCAATGTCCATGGCCATATTCACACATAATGCGCCCTTGCCTTGATTTCAGATTATCACTTTTCAAGTTAGGCACTCTCGCCAAGGTGTGTTAGAATTCAACCAACTTATTACCATATGGATTCTTTGTTCATATTTATTATTTTAGCAGAACCATATTTTTTGCTCTGAATCGATCACAGCCTTAAATTGTCACTCATGAAACTCAAGGTTTCACATGAATTCCTTTAAGCATTCCTTGATTGGTCAATGCATTCATGACATATCAACTCATGAATTCTTCCAAGGATTACAAACAGTCTTTACTGCCAGAGGTTCACACCTCCATTATTCAGATTCTCCTTCCTGAATCATACCCTACTTGGGTATCCAAGGCATACAACTCCCTTTCAAAAGTTCATGCATAACATTAAGACAAGAAAATATTTCAGAAGGGGTTCTTACCAAATCCCTTCATACCTTGTGCCACATAGGCATGAACATTTTTATATTGGTTATTGGCTGTTAGCACCTTCTTTCTGATTTTTACCTCATCAGTAGTGCTTTATGGGGACTTTTACAGCCATGCCAACAATCTTTCAACCACAACCTTCTCATGGTCATCATCTGCTTGAGGTTGCCCATCATTGGCAACTATCTTCCTCAACAACTCCAATTACTTTCTATACATAACATGCATCATCATAGTCATAATTACATTAGTTGTAATATTAAACAAAATGTATGCATCATAACATTCAAATCCATAAAACATATTCAAAACATCCTAGTATATCTTTATGCACTTCATCACATTATCCTCAAATGTTTTCATGGGTGCAACACAAACAGATATCGACTGCTTCTACAATCATACAACCATCTCATTATGGTGTCAAAAAATTACCTTCCATCAACACACCAGTTTCTCATCCCAGAGAAAAACATAATGCACAACAAGAAAAGAGTTAGGGCTCTTCCCTTTTCCAACTCCTTCTACACGACCTGGGACCTTCAGTCTAGCTGACTTATTTCTAAAGCCTTATTACGCTTGCTTGATGTGGCTTCAACCAAGCTTATTCATTTAATCATACTTAGGGGGTTTATTTTCCTTTTTACTAGCTGTAAGGGTTTCCACAACTACTCTTTTAATCCTACGACTCTGTTACACAATTCAGGGTTCTTAGGGTGAGAAATTTGTTCCTCCTTTTCTCCCCCTTTACTTATGCAATCTACTTCTTATTGTGATCTTTCTGCTCTTTTCTTGAGTAGCCTCGGTTAGGTCCATCCTAACTCTTAGGATACATCAGCATGCTTTAATAACAAAACCTTTTGTCCATAATGAATCACGAACATGTGCAACTTGCATGTTACCATTCAGTTTTCAGAATGGTCAAGATTCATTATTAGTCTTCTATTCGTTACATGATGTTTTTCAAAATGTAATCTAGGATTCTCATATATATATATATATATATACAAGCTTGTAGCTCACTGCTTAATTCTCATCAATCAATAAGGTTGTGACTCTATTCTCCTGACAGAGTTCTTCACATAGTTCCTTCACATGGAACTTCTTTAGCATGCAAATTCATTATTGCATATCCTTCACTATCTTTGATAGCCTCAACCTTGAGTTGGCTTTAGCTGGATACCAAATATTTCATAAGGAATATAAACATGCATCTTTGTCATGCGTCCAAATTATGTATCCACACATATTCTGGTTTTGTTAACTTACATTCATGATGTGCTTAACCATATGCATAATCATAATCCTATGTGTAGCTGTCATAGGTATATTTCATAACCTACATACATCTCTACTTTAAAATTAGTCAACTCATGATTGTTCAAAATCATTCTCATGTGATCCTCAAGGCATAATTATTTTCCTATTTATCCTGACAACATATCATCCTTGCTCATTTACTCTTTCATTTATTTATATTGGCCTTTCCTGGGGAAATGGAGTACATTCCCTCAAGCTATCACTCAAACAAAACTTCTATGACTCTTCAAAGTAGAGTCAACCATGCAACCATGGTATTCATTCAATTTTGGCAAGTGTAATGCTTGTCTCTCATTTCACTCATTTAGGCAGTCACCTCGCGCCTTTAGTGTACCTATAATCTTACATCATACATGTGCATCACTTTCACATTTAATATCATTCATACCTAACTGATATTACTATCAGGATTCATATCAAGAAGCTTCATAATGCATTAAACCCATGCACTCAAGCATAAACACGCAGTCCAAACGTTCATCATGCAAGCTCATTGCTTGCACCTTTTTCCATGTCATTCACACACATGGACATATCCAACTTCTGTATCCTTCTCCCAAGGATCTTCAAATCATTCTTATGATAAGTCTCATAGGAACACTCAACACTGAGCTTCCCTCTCAGTTGGGAGCTTGCAGTCATATTATTCTCGTAAGTATGTATAGACATATTTGTGTATATGCAGGTGCATATCTTGCACCTCTTTATTCACCTTGATAATTTAGTTTTATCATTAGTGTTCTTTAGTTAAATATTATGGTCACTTACATGACTAATCTCACAGTCATAACTTATACTAATGTTGCCCTCTCTTCATGATAATAACCAACAAAGGTTACTTTTCTCTCTTCTGTATGATAACAACTAGCAAGAAAACACACTTGAATTAATTTCCATAGATCATTACCCAACTTATAAATACAATATGGGCAATTAAAACCATGCCCAAGGTAACAGGGCAACCAATCTAGCTTCCAACTATATCTATATGGCTACCATCCACCACTGGATGTCAATTTGACCCATTGGGCTTCTAGAAGTGCCCCAACACTTCCTTTACCACATTCAGGATCAACATTTAATCAACCATTTTACCTTAATTATAATAATTTTTTAATGTCTAATAACATTTGGACTATTCCCTTAAAGCCCAAATACAATTTCGAGTTATGTTACTTACTAAGTATCCTAGTTCAGAAATCTAGAGTATCTTTAGGTCAAGATCAGTCTTAACCATTACACCTAGAATTCTTCCTTCTGTTCAACAACAGTTAGGGATGGAGGCCACTTTCCCCCTCCCACAAGAATTTTGGTAGATTAGTTTTCTATCCACCAAGCAAGGGAGGCTACTGTGATTTTCTCACTCAATCACTCTATATTTCTATAGCTTCGTTTATCAGCTTGATTAGAAAAAAAACCCTGCCCAAGAATTCCTATACACAAAAACAAAATTCATTTTTCAGTTCCCTTCGAAACCCGAGAGTTGCACATGCTCTCCCTTTTCAGAGAGTGGTCACTAGACTCATTCCTCTTATCGTGAGGGATTATACACATATACAAGGTTTAACCCTTCATTTAAGCAATAATTATTACTACTGTGGATCTTTTCCATCCGTTCACATCCAAGTCTTGCTATTAGTGACCATCAACATAATCCTACTCATGTAGGATCGACTATCATTTCCCAAAGAAATGATAGGCTTCCTTTGCCACAGATTAGCATGATTCAATCTCGTTGGGTAAAATAACAACTGTATTTTAATCTACATCCTTCTACTCAAGGAATTTATGCATAAAATTTATGTTTGGGAGTAATATTCTCCACAAGCTCATCTTATCCTTGGCAACCAAATCTTATGACTGTACAACAACACGTACAATTGCATAGTGAAGTCAACTTATTTATTTGGAAACGCCAAAACATCTATAAATAATAGCGGGTTTCATTCCTCTCTTTGGTAGAGGTTTAACTAAACCTCTTAGGAATGCGATAAGATAAGGTGTTGCCCCTTAAAGTCCTCCAAAAATATTTTCATATGACTCGTGCATGAGCCCAAGAAGGCCAAGTTTTGTTGTCGTGCTCTGATACCAATTTGTAACACACTCGACCCCTAAATGCTATTTTAAGGGGTGGGGCATCATAATTTCATTTTCTTTAACTCTCTCAAATCCTAATTTCGAGATTTCTATCACATCCTTCTTGTCCAGAACTCTCCAAATGCGGATTCCCTCTTCCTCCTGGGACTGTGCGACCTCCCAATCTAGGATTGTTTAATCGCTTGAGTCGAATCGACTCTTCGGGCTCTTGCTGGAACCCAAATCAATCTTCACAAGTCCCCCTTTCTCCAAAGTGCAGGTTCTTCCAAACCCGCGGGCTCTTTCCTGGCCCCTTTGAAGAATTTGAACAACAAGCGCTAGCTTTCCATGCTAGGCTCCTTCCTTCATATGACCTCGGGCTGTGACCCAACACCTACTCAAAGGGCACTTCGAAACTTTGGGCTTCGGGCGTTTTCACTTCACCACTTGCCAATTCTCCTGAACTCTGAACTGGCGAAGTTCGGAAATGACATGAGAGGGATCAACGATCCCTTCTCCCTTTCCAGATCAATGACCCACCGAAACTTCGGGCCTAGGAGCTTCGACGAGTTCCGAACCGCTTCTCCACAAAACCTTCAGAGTGACAAATCTTCGAAGTTCACAATCCGACACCACATGTACTCAGAGAATTGATGACTCTAATCCACTTTGGGACTCTGGGCTTCGACAATTCTCAAGTCTTCACACATGCAAACCTCCGGAGTGAAATCTTTTTGGAGTGTCAGATCTTCTGACACACGTCCCCACATGGCTTCATCTCATTCGTACCATCTCTAGGTTCCTACCTCCCACAGGGAAGGTCCATCCATCAACCAGTCCAATGACTGGATTAACCCTCGTCTAATACACAGGCTAGCGGGGAATTCGACACTTCGACGTTGAATGCCTCTTTACCATCTACACACAAGATCTCCGGAAGTCCTGAACTCCTAAAGTCCCGTGAGCTTGCCACATGGTTTCGACCTTCAGAACTTTTGGTCTCTCTTCGTACTACACCCCAAATCCTCTGGATTCTGAAGTCCCGGACTCCCGGAGTTCTGGTCACTTTACCAACCACTTTGGCTAGGCAGGCTTGTACCAGGGATTGACACGTATAAGGGTCAAGGGTGACATGTGTCACGTTTCAATGGGTCTACAGGGTATGTGATACACATGAATCTGAGTGACACATGGCACGTCAAACTTGGGTCCACGTCACCCTAGGTGACGTCATTGCACTACGTCACTTCGGACTAACTGTCCTTCTTGCCTTTCGATCTCACGACCAAGGTTGGTCCACGTACCCCTTGGATCAATGGTCTTTGATACTTCATAACTTCGACGTTCGGGGGTTTCATGCTATAGACTTATCCTTTCTCCCGAAGTAGTCAATGCCAAATTAACCATGGGGTAGATCCAACAATCAGGGAGAGATCCAACATGCCCTCAAATCAACGGTTCCCATCACTTCGTTGTTTCAACATTCGGGGATTTTAACGTTACAACACCCCTGTCCTATTGAAGCAGAACGCCGAGATGAATTCGTCGTAGATCCGACGACTAGGAGAGAACTCGAAGGATCCTCAGATCAACGGTCATGGTCACTTTGTGGCTTCGGCCTTTGGGGGATTTGGCTTCACTGCCACTCCATTTTCCCGAAGCAGTACTCCGCCAAAGTACCATGTGCGGGTCCCTTCTCTTGAATGATCGGATGGTAGGCGAGGCTCCTAATGATTTTCCCCAAATCTACTGATCTCCTTCACTTCATAACTTCGAGGTTCAACGAGTTTGATCCTATAACATCTCCATCGTCCCGAAGTGGAACTTCACCGAAGTACCATACACGAAACCTTCCACTAGACAATTGGACGGTCGAGAAGGGGCCCCAACAGACTCCCCATATAAATGACTCACAACCTTTCGCGACTCTGGAATTCGAGTATTTTTTATAGTTATGAAGTTTGACATCCCAAGGATTCGAGCTCCCGAAGCTCCAAAGCCATCAAGAGTTAGCTCCTTTCAGACTTAGCGTAGGGTTCCTAGACCTTGGTCATATGGTACCTCCAAATATTCTCGTGGTTACACGCTTGAATCTTGCCCGGGAATTTGTCAAGGCCGTGGGCATGAGCCCTTGGTCACATATGTGAAAGTTATGAAGGAGGCACCCTCCTTCCACAAAGTTCGAACTCAATATTCCCGCGAAGGATAAATTTGAGGGATCGACAAGGCTTAAGCATTCCAGTTAACCCCATCTCAAAATATTCAGTCAGATGGACCATCAGAGTCACAAAGATTGAACATCCAAACAATATACCACCAATCAAACGCAATATTTTACACAAGGACGATAAACACCATAATCATCCATTTTATGCAAGGTACAAGGTATCACATTTACAGAGAATCAAATCATGCATTTCTGTTCTAGGATACAGGGCATAAAAATACTTATCTATTACAGTCGATCACCAAACAAATGACTCTGGGTGTTTGCCTCTCCACCCAACCATAAGCTAAGAGGCATTCATTGTTAGCACTCTGGCTACCCCTGTTCCAGGCCATGATATCACCAGGGAACTCTCGCAGTTTCTCAGGGATTCTTTCTCTGTTTCAGCTTCTGCTCGGGTTCTGTTCTCTGCAAAATCTTAGAGATTTTCCTCTAGGTTATGACCTCGACGAGGTTTATCAGATGCTTCCTTAGCATCAAGCTCGTGACCTTCTACTCATTCTCAGTTATGGAGCTTCTCGCATTCTCCACTCTTTTCTTTATTCTCTTACGTGCCTTGCACACACCTCCCTCCTATTTTGTTCCTTCTATCAGAAGGAAAACTCAGGTCAGTCTGGGTCTACAGGACCCTGTGCTACTTCGAGCTGACATTCTTCAGCTAGACCATGATTCCATTCATGGGGTTGGTTGATGGTTCAACCATCGGTCCTTTCTTCATTAACTGATTCCTCCTTGGAAAGTTTTGGGGTCATTCGATATAATGAACCATCTCTTATATTTTTCACATTCTCTCCTCTAGTGATATCATGGCCAATACTTCGAGGCTTCACCCCCAACAGTCAGTTATTGGAAATCTAAACAATAACACATTTACATTGTTCCCATGCCATAACATGGTGATTATGATTAATGATTAATTACAAGCTCGGGGGAAACATGGGTGTTACATAAATCAACTGATCTTTGGAGTTGGAATAAGAAGAAACTCCTCTTTGAGACTCTTGTTACACATGTTATTCTTTATGGATGTGAAGTCTAGGGCTGTAGTATCTCTCGTGAATCCTGGAGAAAGATAGAGCAAATACAAAGGAATTTTATAACCTATAATCTCAAAATTAAAGGAAATACGCCATATCCCATCCTCCTCTTAGAAACAAGCCTCTCCCCCATTGAGAGCATGGTTATGACTAGATACGTAATGCATAAGAACAAGTTAAACAACATGGAATACAAGAGGCTTCCTAAAATTGCTTCAAAATCGAGTCATAACCACCATCGACTCAAGCGAGGATGGCATAAAGATGCTCGGTCTTGGCTAAACTATTGGGGAATCATGGAAGACACCATTTTGCATAATAAAGATACTATTACAAAAAACGTCAAATCAAAATTTAAGGAGAAAATGTGGTGTGATAAAGAGTTAGAGGAAAAAATAAAATTAAGGTATTATAAAGATGTAATCAACCCTAATTTAGAAGATCAAAATTATCTATCTGTTTTTCCAAGTGTAAAGAAAAAAATAAGCATTGCTAAGATAAGAACAAATTCTCATGAGCTCCATAGTGAAACTGGGCATTGGTCAATTCCTAAAACGCCATGGGATGAAAGAGTGTGTCACCTTTGTGACACTAAGAAGGTTGAAGATGAAAAACACTTTCTCTTAGATTGTCTAGCCTCTACCCATATTAGATCTCATTTTCAAAATATTTGTCACACTACCAACCTTCCTAACCTCTTAACTCAACAAAAGTATGGTGATCTTGGAAAGCTTCTCTTAATGTTTTTCGAGCACAGAAACAAAATTCTAAAGAATCAGAAGTAATCACTTACCCTCTTAAGGTCCAATAGACCAATTCGATATTAGTGGATGTTAATCATAATAATAATAATAATAACTTTCAAAATTGAGTATACTTTTTAATAAAAACAAAAGTTAACAAATTTTATAGTTATATATATTTTTTAAGATGTCTCCATAATGTATTATGACTTTAATGTTTACACATATTTGTTAATAAAATATGTAAATGGATATTTGGTCAAAGGTTATTATTACATTATTATTATTACTATTTTAATTTAGTATGTATATAGTAAGTTTTTTTATTAAAAAAAATTCAATAAAATATTGATTGATTGTTTGGTTTAAAATATAGTAGTTAATTAATTGTTAAATAAATATGTTTTTTATACAATTTTTTTATAAAATGTATTATAAAAATTTTAAATTTATATATTATAATAAGCAATAAATAATCTGTTAATACTGATAAGACTAAGGTCATGATTATTAAATCTAATAAGTTTCCTTATGATACATTTGTATATGACAACAACAATTTGGAGGAATTGACTTCATACAAATATCTTGAAATTGATATTCACCACAAGCTCAATTGAAATTATAGCATTGAGAAAAAGATTATTGGGGGATGAAAAGCTTATTATAGGTTTGAAAACAATTGTAAATCAATTGATCTTTGGAGTTGGGATAAGAATAAACTCCTCTTTGAGACTCTTGTTACACCTGCTATTCTTTATGGATGTGAAGTATGGGGCTGTATTATCTCTTGTGAATCCTGGAGAAAGATAGAGCAAATACAAAAGAATTTTAT
>JASDQU010363828.1:0-11481 GCA_032191745.1 Picea mariana
TCCATACATTGTCCAATTTCTTCGTCAAGAAGATTTTGTTCATCAAGTAATTTGTCATATAGAAACTCTCTAGTCGATTCCATAAACTTGTTGTTGTCTATTCTCCAACGATGTTAAACAACAGTTCATCAACCATACACAAACGAATGGCACTAAGGGATCTTGCATCCATATCTACCCAGTTCTTTTATGTCATGCTTACAAGTTTATTTGTCCTTCCTACCAACGCCTTTGGAAATCCTTGTTTCACAAGTAGATCTTACATCTTGAGCTTGCATATCTCAAAGTCATTCTTGCTGCTAAATTTCTCCACCTCAAAATTAGAACTATGCATTTTCACCATTAGCAGAAAAATGCCCAAAAAACCGCCCTAACTTACAAAGCCAGTCCCTTTTAAAATGGAGGAATACTTTTATATTCTAGGTTACACCCCAAAATATAACTTTTAATTAAAAAAAAAAAGTTAATATAACACATATACTTCACATATATGTTTTAAATCCTTAAAAAATGATCCAGCTCACCTTTAATTAAAAAATCCTCTTACACTCTTTAATAAACACAGTCGCCTTATCTTATCTCATGCATAATAAGACAAAATAAAAACCTTTTCTTACCTCATAAGTGTATGCATGTACCTTGTGTGATTTTTTTCAGTTAAACTACCTTTGACAAGGATATACATGGGTGTCACACCTTAGAGAAGGCTATCCTACAACACTTTTCCAAATGTGTCACACCTTTGGACATGTACTACTTCCGACAGTTTGTAGAAAAAATTACTTTCTAAAGTGTGCCTGCGATTGTCGCACTTTCTAATAGGGATAACCTATGACAGTGAAATAAATCCTTCCCTTATTGATCCACTCAAGAAGATCTGTCTCTTGAATGCATGCAGGTCCTCTCGGCTTGATTTACTTGGCTCTGATACCACTTGTTGGTCAGAGGAAGCACAAACAGAGCAAGATCAATTAACAAGCAAAAAATTAAGAGAAACAATTAAACATTCTTTAGAAGGAATCACACAATTGAAACAGTTATTTATGTGGAGAACCAATACATGAAAAACTTGGGGAAATGATAATTGATATTCTTATTATTAAATGGAGAATTACAATATCCAATCACAAGAATACAACCATTCTCTCCTCTCTTCCGACACACTCCCCTACACTAGATTGCTACTATTCACCTCTATGGGTATGCTTGTATATATATCATGTATCAAATTGTTAAACAAACTAATTACGATCTTATCCACCAATTACACAACCTATTCACTGAAGAGTGCATGCATGCACATTTTATTTTTAGCTAATGTGCATGCAACCGCATGGGAAATTAGTTGACATGATTTCAACACAGAGTTTATATTTGCATCAAAACTAAAAGGGATAACCAGATTTTGGAATGAAATTCTATATAGAAGGCGAGGTGATGGAAGTTTTGATGATTTTCTACATTTTATTCTGCAATACTGGGAAATTATGTGGTACAACCGAGAATGACAATGTGGTGAATATTGGTGTTGTCTTGAACTACCATTCTTGCATGGGAAAAGTATCCAAATCCTCCCTTGAAATGACATAGGAGGGCGTTAATAAAGACACCTAGCTACTCAATGGTTTTCTCCTAGCTCTTTAGTTTTGTGACACACGTGGTGATGCAATTCCGGGGTTTTCGTAGGTAATTTACATATCTTTGTTGTTTTCAATCCTAGGTTGTATGTTTTACATATGGATAGAAAACGACCTAGTTTGTGACATTGTTTCTTCTTTCACTATTCATTATGTTATAGTGAATGAATCCACATTGGTGCGAGATACCCCATTTCCCTAAGAAAAATAGGTGGATTCAAAAGATATTATTAGTACACAAGGTCAAGAGAAAACTAAGACATTCCAAATTCACAAAGGAAATGAATAAACATTATCATTTGCTTAATTATTTTCAATAATTTTATATATGATCTCCTTGTTGTGAAGTTTGATATTAATTATTATACCTCTCAATTTTCAATAGAGCTCTTCAGGTTTAGAAGGTGTGTCCAACACGGGGAAGATTCAATGCCTTTTCCTAGATACGCAACAAAGGCTCTCACTTTTACGCCTAAATTGACCAGGAGAGCAGTTTGGACTATGAGTTGTAGGACATTAAGGAAGCTCGCCTTTACGACTGAATTCATCTCTCTTCTATGAAGGTTTCCAAGGTACCAACATGTGCAGTAGGAGAGTTGTTAACCATGTGTGTGAATCATAATGTTTTGAATTTGAATGTGCTAGTAGAACTAATTCCATAACTAAGTATATGTTTCATATTTTTTTTTGTTTCAAAAGTAAACTCAGTATTCAAATGTTGAAAATTGTTTTTATTTTTTTTCATACCTATCTATTTTGTTTCAAAGGTAAATTCAATATTCAAATCTTTAAAATTGTTTTTATTCTCTTTTCATACCTGCAAATACATACAATGCTCTTGTCAGTGTATATTTTTACTCATACATACAAATATTATTTTTTTATTCTCCATAATTTTCTTTTGCTAATACTGATCCTAAGCAACCAACTAAATGCTCCTTAGTCCATTTTCTTTCTAGGACTGAATGACCTAGACACTCTTGAACTAGGAGCAAACAATCAAAGCTGTAAACAAAGAAAACAATTGGAGTTCCGGTAAACGAGGAGAAGAAGAAACAAACATTAATCACCTCCCTAATTCATCTTATTACATTTTAAATGTGCAGAGAAAGAAGAGACAAATACCAGGAATGAGGTTGAATATTTTTGTGAGGCCTCTAACATGAGTCATGTGCACAGACTGAGTCGTGTATATTAGTTGGCTTGTATGGGTTTGTGGTTGTTTGACTTCCTCAACTACCATGGCTGTGAGTTCCTTCTCATCTATGCCATAGACGAAATTGACGTAGATCTTAAGGATAAAACATTATGCATGAGGAAGAGGAGGTTGTGGAGACAACATGYGGTGGTGATTGTGGTCGTATTTGTAAAACTAGTTTAAAGAATTGACATTGAAATTTGGGTGTATGCCAACTGTTAATGCTTCGATGAAATTTGGGTGTAGGCGAAGTGTTAATGTAATGATGAGAAAGTGAATGTTTTAGAAATTAAAACTTAGAACTTAGGTTATGTATTTAAAACTTGGAACTTAGGTTATGCATAAAAAAATTTGTATTGCAAATCATCTTAAAAATTTAGAATAGGGAATGAAAAAAAAATTTGGGAGGAGCTAAGAAAAGCCTACAATAAGACATTGAATGTTAGAACAAATAGGATTGTAAATAAATTTTTTTTTGCACAATATTTAATAAAAAAATCACAAACCATGGTATACAGTTAGGCATATAATAGATAAATTAGCATGAACTAATAGTCATTCAATGTTGAATTGAATGCTAGAGTTTTTTAGAGTCCTTGGCTTTCCTTCTAGAAGGGAGTAGCTAGAGTCCCTAGATTTCCTTCGACAAGGAGTAATAAGGTGGTATATAACATAAATTTAGGATGAGCGTTATCAATAATTATTTTATTTTTATTGATAATAACAATCATATTGGTCATCAACATCAATATGATTTATTGAGTGAAAAGTAACAAGATACATATCTCTCTGGGTGCTTCTCAAGATATGGGAATTTCATGAACTGGATCGTCAGCCACTGTGCTAAAGAATGTAATATTTCTCATTTTATAACACAAGTTATTTGATGATGTAATCTTTCTCATTTTGTAAAACAAGTTATTTTCCCATTGGGTTAAGGAGACATAATTTAAATCTGTTGGACTTTGCCCGCGTAGGTTCCAACTATTGTCGATGTTGAAATGAATTTTATTTAATTTATTTAATTGTTCAAGTTCGAACCCTTCTGTCGACGATTCTTTTCTATTGTTGTTAATATAATTATGTATTAATTGGGATTCACCTTTGGAGGTGTTAATACTGCCGATTCAGCCACGTTTGGGCCCAATACAACACTGCAACCAGGATTTTTGAAAATGAAGGAGGGTGGGAAACTTGATTCCTGCAAAAATGGCAAATCAAGGAACCAGGAAGGAAGACCAACCCGGTGGAACTACACTAAACTTTCGATAACAATCATTATGTTTTTTTCTAGTTTCCTTCTGGCTTTGTTTTCAGGATTAGAGACATCCTTTTTGCCAATTTTTTTGGAGGATGGAGTCATAGATTAACATTATTTACACTGTTATTTTGTCATGTCTACCATTTGATTTATCTATTTTTATACCTCTAGGAATCCTGTTACCCGTTTCAAAAACTGTGTTTTAGACTATGCCTTTGTCATTGGTTGGCGTCTTTCTGCTAGTGGTGGGGTATACCTCCTTCATTGATCTTATTATCTCTTAGTGGATGTATACAGAATCGGTCAGTGGAGTAGACTTATCGAAGGATGTTTAGAATATACACTCAGTAACCATAACAGGAGCTTCATTATGGACTCGAGAACTGTAGCTGACATAAATGAGGACGTCACATCCTTGATGAGTGAAGAGCATGAGTTGATCTGGCTCCAAGAGGAACTTTACTCCAAGGCAAATACACTGGGGATATCACATGATGGCTGGTTACCCCCTTTAAGTTTTCCACATTAACCATTAAATGCCCATTTACCTTCTTAGAGCCACCTTTCGGAAGTTTTATTACAAAAACAGTCAAGGACCAACCTTTAACAGGATAGTAGCCCGACTGGAAGTGGGAAAATCCCTCCTCTTTGGAGGAAGATACAGGCGTCTTCCCCTAAGAAGGATGTCAAAGGTGTGGTGACTCCTGATACCTCTAGGACCCAATATCCTCCTTCAAATACTATTTCTAGGAAAACGTTTTGGAAACCAAAAAAGAGAAATAGAAGGATGGTTCTGGGCGCTGATGTTGGCCTAGAAGAAGCCTGTCGAATAGCCCTCCATGGACTAGTAGGCAGACTTTCTTACCCCTATATTGTAGAGACAAAAATAGATGACTGGTTTAAGAAGAAGTGGGCTCCACTCCTTGGATATGTTCCTGGAATATTTTGCCTAACAAAGGGCTGGTGGAGTTTGGTGGTTAAAACTCCTGCAGATGCTGACCTATTATTAAGCAAAACATTGATCAATGAGGGTTCCTGTTTTATGATAAAAATATGGAGAGTGGCCCTCGATCCAAAAACATAATAATTTCAGTTTAGACACTTGTGTGTCCTCCTTCCTGGATTACCGTTGCACCTGTGGAATGAGGGGGCCTTGAGAGAAATTGGGAATGCTCTAGGGATGTTCATCTGGCTAGACCCATCTACATTGACTTTTTCAGCCAGAAATATGTGTAATAGTTTGGTTGGTATTGATCTACACGAAGGCCTCTTAGAGACGATTGACATAGAGTGGAGTGGTCGACTTATTAGTGAGAGACTGGATTATGTAGGTATATCTTTCCGTTGTAGCTTGTGCATGGACACAAGACACCTACAAAGAGATTGCATAGGTAAACAAGCCGTGGAAAAAGATAAAGAAGAGACCCTTCAAGAGGACCCACCAGAATATGTCTCAGGAGATGGCGCTATAGAAAGAGGTCCAATCTACTATGAATCGCAGTCCTTTGAAGAGATAGATTCCTTGATAGGTATGCTTAAATCCATCTTCCCTCTGTTTTTAACTCTTTATCTTTTTGGGAACATGAGGCTCTTGAATCCTCTATTTGGCTAAGAGATGCTATCTCTTCAGAACCTAATAATTCACTTAAAGACTTAGTACATTCAGTTACCCCTAGGGTGAAGATTGTAAGCCCAGGTTCCAGGGATAGTGGGATTGGGTTGGGAATTGATGTGCAAACTTCCCAGCCGGGTAATTATTTTGAAGCACAACAGATTCCAAAGCCTATATTAAACCATCTCTCTCCTAGTCTGTGGCCTAGTGAGATTGATAACCAAACCCTAGAAACAGATGTTCATGATTTTAGAGAAGATGAGGAAGGAGATTCTACACTATTAGAAGTTCTGGATTCTTTGCTACCTTTCATAAAAGAAAATTCTTCAACCATTAAACTGCCAACCCATCTAGGGAAGGCCACTCTAAAGGATCCCATTGAGATGGAAGATTCTACTTCAAAGGTTCAAAATCATAAGGAAGAAAAAGAATATGCCCGGTCACGAGGTTTAGGTATTGAAATTTCCCCAATAAAAACTCATAGTTCATAGAAAAAACATGCTATAACTGAGTGACTTATTGAATTTGAAAACATTCCCTCCACTGATTGTGGGGCTCTTGGAGCATGTAAAGCCCTAGCGAGGACTAAATAATGATTTTAATTTCTCTCAATATCAGAGGGGTTGGAGGCACCCTCAAATTAGCCTCGGTTCAGAGACTTCTTGATACAAATCACCTTGATTTAGTTTTTTTTCAAGAGACTATGGTTGAAGCTTCAAAAGACAGAGATTTTATGACATGTTTAAGACCTACTTGGGTATCTTGTGCAGTAAACTCAGTGGGAAACTCAGGAGGCATCTTAGCCTCTTGGGATCCATCGTCTTTTGATTTTACTCATTTCCTTACAATTGGTGATCTATTGTTAGCAGGTAAAAGCCTAAAAAATGACAGGATTATAGTTATTCTTAATATGTATGGACCGTGTTCAGACTGGCTTCAATTATGGAAATCTATTGAAGATAGTGGTATCTTGGCTATAAAGAACCTAATTATTGCAGGAGATTTTAGTTTAGTTTTTTACCCGGATGAGGTTTGGGGATGTACTTACGAGTTAGGAACCCAAGAATTCTATTATAGAGATATGTTCACATCTAATATATTGACAGACATTAAGCCAAAAAAACTATGTCCTATGTGGAGAAATGGTCGAATTGGGTTAGATGTTATTTCAAAAAGATTGGATAGAGTTTTTGTTGTGGAAGATCTACTTTCTGAAGTAGGTCATTTTAGATTGTGGGTAGAGCTACCATATATATCAGACCATGCTCTGGTCTTCCTTCAATTGGAATTACCTCCCTATTACAAAAAAAATTTGTTCAAGCTGAATGAACAGTGGTTGAATGACCAGGACTTCGTGGACTTGGTCAGAAAAATTTGGGAAGATCCCTTATTTATGAATGAAACTAGCAAGCAACGCTAGATTGTTTGGAAGCTCAAAGTGATAAAGAAAAAAACAAAAGTTATGTTCAAAGAAAAAATGGCAAAAAAAAATGAAAAATTGAAATTTATGGAGAAAAATATAAAAGTTTTGACATTCCATTTATCTTCTGATCCATCCAACCTGAAGCTAGACTCTTCCCTGCTTTATTTAGAATCAGAAAAAAATACTATCCTGAAAGGTATTGAAGAACAATGGAGGCTTCAAAGTCGTGAGATCTAGCTGGCTAGTGGAGACAGCAACACAATTTTTTTTCATAAATGTGCCACACATAAGAGGGCTCGAAAACATATTTGGGAAATCCAAGATTCTTCTGGAGGCAATATTAATGAATAATTCTCCCCAAAGGATGCAGCATGCAATTATTTCAAAACCTTCTACAAGGAGCAAACAATCACAAATACTAGTGAACAACTAAAAATTGTGGATCTCTTCCCCCTATTGGTTAGTGATGAGGAGTCAAAAATAATATTTCATATGGTAACATTAGAGGAGTTAAAGTATGTACTCTTTCAATTTAAAAGGGATAAGAGCCTCGGGTTAGATGGTTAGCTAGCTTATTTTTTTACTTTCTTTTTCAAACTTGTAGGGACTGACCTACTTGAAATGGTGGAAGAATCTAGACACTTAGGATCTATTCATGGTTGCTTAAATTCAACTTTCTTAACTCTGATTCCAAAATCGAACAAGCCGAGTACCTTTGAGGATTTTCGTCTGATATCATTGTGTAATCTTTACTACAAGGTTATTTCCAAAGTCATTGCAAATCACATTAAACCTTTCCTCTCCAGATCCCTTTCAGAGGAGCAAGTTGGTTTCTTAAAAGGAAGGATAATTCAGGACGCGATTGGCTCGACCCATGAAATCATTCACAACATAAAGAAGAAAAAATTGAAGTCACTTGTCCTTAAACTAGACCTTAAAAAGGCTTATGATTGTATTGACTGCGTTATGCTCAGACTATTGCTACTTAAGAGAGGGTTTGGCATACCAATGACTAATTGGATTATGTCATGTGTCACATCTGCCAGCTTTGTTGTCCTAATAAATGGTGAATCCACAAAGTTCTTCAAAAATAGAAGGGGGTTACGCCAAGGCTATCCGTTGTCTCCCCTGCTCTTTATTATTGTGATGGAGGGAATTAGTCTATTATTAAAGGAGAGTATCAAACAAAAGAAACTGACAAGTATAAAAATTACTAACCTTCTTAATATTTTAGATTTCTTGTTTGTAAATGATGTGCTCATAATGTCAAAGGCTTGTCAAATTGAATGGAAAGAAATATACACTATAATATCTATATTTTGCAAAGCATTGGGACTAACTATGAATCAATCAAAGATAATGATACACTATGAAGGGCTCATAGAGGGTGAACTGAAAGCTTTCAAATCCTTTCTCCCTTACAATTTCAGTGATCTAAAATTTGGCTTCAAATACCTAGGTTATCATCTCAAGACACGGGTTCAAAAGGCATCTGACTGGGATTGGCTGGCAACAAAAATAACAGAGAAAATAAGTTTATGGTGCTATAGATGGTTATCGATTGGTGGCAGATATATTCTTGTCAAATCTGTATTGGAGGGACAAGTTGTCTATTGGATGTCACTACAGTATATCCCTTGATCGGTCCTCTCAAAAATCAGGAGTTTGATGTTCCATTTCCTCTGGAGTGGGCATTCGTCTATGAAACATTACCACCTGTGCAACTGAGAACTGTTATCTAGACCAAAGAAAAATGGAGGCTAGGGGATTCGCAACCTTACATATTTCAATCAGGAATTGCTGGAAAACACTATGTGGAAGGTTTTAATGCAGGGAGGCATGTGGCATAGAGTGGTGAAATAAAAATACAGTTCAAACTGTTCAATTATTAGTTGGTTCAGATTGGAAACTCAGAATAAAAAAGAGGTATCAAGGATATGGTCGAGTTTAATTTGCACAATACATCTCATCACTCACTAGATAGCTTGCCGATAAGGTTTTGGACATATGACAGACATAGGGAGAGACTACATCCTCGGCTTAAAATAAAACTCCATTATGATCCCAAAGACACGATCTTTTCTATTCAAAATGAATATTACGGCCCTGTCTCAAGTTTCGAAAGGTAAAAACCCATTAACAATGCTAGAGCAATGGCGCAGCAACAACAGTTTGGGACTCAATGGAACACAGGATTTAGAGTGGGATCTATTTACTAAAGAACTTAAAGTGGTTGGAATAGCCTTGAAAAATTGTCAAGATGTTATAGTTTGGACTGGTGTTGATTCCTCTCGAAACATCACAGTAAAAAATCTTTATGGTGCAATTATATCTTAGTTTTCTGGGCTGGAAATCAAAAATATGGAAATGGAAACTTCAGTTGAAACTAAAGATCTTCATGTGGCTCACGGCAAGTAATAAAATTCTAACCTGGGCAGTAGTGAAAAAGAAAGTATGGGAGGGCCCTAGCATTTGTTCTCTCTGTAATTAGAATGATGAAGATATAGATCATTTATTCGTAAATTGCACAATTACAAAGGAAGTCTGGCACAGGATTCAGATTAGTCAAAAACTCAAAGCAAACTAGAGTGGGAATACTCATGAAGAATGTATGGATGCATGGATAAAAAATAAAACTGTCCCCAACAACTTTGTTGTCTTTACTTGCTGGTACGTCTGGATTGAAAGAAATAAAACTATATTTGAGGAACATTCTCCATCAATAAACATTGTTGTTTATAAGATGCTCAGATTGCCCATATACAATCCAGATTCAAATAGAACTCAAGATCTCAAGAAAAGACCAATTACCTTCATGGAGGAAGATACAAATTTTTTTTTTTTATGGAGCTGTGACTATAGGGGGTTTTTGTTGCAGTGTAGGGGGTACCATAATCTATAAAGATAGAACAAAATTGAGATGATTGATAAACTATGGAGGAGGCACAAATACAAAAGTCGAGTTGTTAGGTGCTTGGATAGCTCTCACTCTTGCCAAGTATCTAAATATAACAAACCTTCATCTTATGGGATATTCCAATGTAGTCATAGAATGGCTAAAACAAGAAGGTAAGCTAAATTCGGTAACGATTGAAGGATGGAAAAATAGAATTTTGGAATTGGCTACATCCTTTCAGACTATCAATTACTCTCACATCTTCAGAGAATTCAACACGGTAGGAGATATTCTATCCAAGGAATCTCTTCAAGAACCCCTAGGAGGATTAATCTATTATAGATGGCCAGATGGTATGAAGGACCATACATCATTTATGCACCTATTTTAATGTTCTCCAACCTTTTTTTGATATGCTCGTGATCAAGTGCTAAGTATAGAAGTCAAGAATAGTTTTTTTATAATACTCAAGTGATAGTATTTAAAGTCAATATGACTATGTTATTTTCCACTATAACTGAAATAAATTTTTTGTAAAATGGAATGAAGATTCCATAGATTTTTTGTGTCTATTGGTGATCATAGATCAATATTGTTTAAAATATGGGACTAAGTAGTCATAATGCTAGTTTGACTTGTTAGAATAAGTGTAAATGAAATTATATCCATTAATATAATATTGAGTGAATTTTTTAGACAAAAACAGTTATTTGCTCATTTTGAATTTGCTTGTATTTTGAACAAAATTTATTGATGTTTCATAATATATATATATATATAACTTTGGTATTTAACTTCATATTTGGGAAACATTATACTATATAATATTTTTTTTAAATGTCATATGTTAGCACCAGGTTAAGCAAAAGAGGAATTTCACATATCCCTCATTTTATGTTGTAGAAAACATCTGTGGATGTAATCATATGTATAGTAATTTCATACCTCTCTTTTTATTTCTTTATATAACAATTTTCATATAAGATATATATATCGATTTTTCTCTCTCTATCATATATGATATTAGAGATACATTTGTTTTCGTTTATATATATATTTAAATAACATATGTTATTAATATTATTATTTGTTTAAATGTTATATTTTTTAAAACCTATATGTGATGACGTAATTGTTACCCACATACATGCCAACATCTCTATTATAATACTTATAATGTGGTGTAAATATAGTGCATTTTAATACAATAAAAATATTATAACAATTAAGAAACATCAATAACAATATTTTTGATGATAGTAGTACCCAAGTGAGTGAGAAGGCATGGCACCAATATTAAGGTAATATATATTGTTGATGTTAGTATAAGACTCGTTCATACGACATGATGCCAACTTATCATTGACAATTAAGAACTTGAGTGAGATAGTATTAAAGAAAGACACAGACAAAAAAACACGCAACCAATACCTTTGATAGTATCAGACATGTGA
>JASDQU010363833.1:0-10959 GCA_032191745.1 Picea mariana
TGTTGACAGTAACCTTTACATTAAAACTGAAGGTGATGATTTACTAGTTGTTTTGGTTTATGTAGATGATATTGTTTTTGGTTGTACTAATCAATCATCTGTCCAGTGGTTTGCTAATTCTATGCAAATAGAATTTGAAATGTCTATGACAGGAGAACTGTCATATTTTCTTGCCTTACAAGTAAAACAAAGCTCTGCAGGAATTTTTGTTTCTCAAGAAAAATATTTGAAAGAGATATTGAAGAAATTTCAAATGGAAAATTCCTCTACAGTCAGCACACCTATGGTGGTTGGTTGCAAGCTGAGAAAAGATGATATCTCACGTGATGTTGATCAAAGGACATATCGTTCGATGATAGGCAGTCTTCTGTACATCACAACATCCCGTCCTAATATAATGCAAGATGTTGGAATGGTAGGTTGTTTTCAGTCTGCTCCTAAACAAAATCACTTGGTAGCTGTCAAAAGAATATTCAAATATCTGAAGGGAACAATGACATATGGACTGTGGTATCCTAGAAATCAGAATTTCTAGTTAACTGCCTATTCAGATGCAGACTGGGCTAATTGTGTTGATGAGAGAAAGAGCACCACTGGAGGAGCATTTTTTCTGGGTGACTCATTAGTTGCATGGGTTAGTAAAAAGCAAGGATCCATTTCATTATCCACTACAGAGGTAGAATACATCACTACTTCTACTTGCTGCACACAAATCTTATGGATGATACAAACTCTTGCATATTTGAAGGTAAATTACACTGATCCTATCCCAATTCATTGTGATAACACCAGTGCCATAAGTGTCTCCAAGAACCCTGTTCTTCATTCCAAGACTAAGCATATTCCTATAAAGTATCATTTTCTCAAAGAACAAGTTACAAAAAGAATTGTTCAACTGAACTATATACCCTCTATAGAATAGATTGTTGATATTTTTACTAAACCATTAGCTGCAACCCCTTTTGAATATCTTCGTCAAAAGTTGGGGATCATAATTTCTTGTGCCTAATCTATTCACCTGGTCAGGGGGAGTATTTATTGAATATATGGTGAATTTTCTAAGTGCTTATAGACGACAGGGGGAGTCTGTTTTGCAACAAGATCAGTGGAAGAATGCTTCTTATTTGACATTGATGTCAAAGGGGGAGAAAGGAGTCGAGTTCGAAATGTTTCAGGAATAGATTCGAGTCTGAATGTCCGAATGTAGAGAGTCGAGTTTGAAATGTTTCGGGAATAGAGTCGAGTCTGAATGTCCGAATGCAGAGGAGTTCGAGAGCAGAGTCAAGTCTGTATATAGAGCATATTCTGAAAAGAGGAGTTTGAGAGAAGAGTCGAGTCCGTAAATAGAGCAGAGTCCAAAAAACAATATGGGTGCTTGTGTTGCCATCAATTCCAAAGGGGTAGATTGTTGGCACATGTTGAACAGACAGCGAATGGTTGTCATTGATGGCAAGCTTGTATCAGACATGAATCCCATTGCAACAAGGTCACGATTGAATCGTAATCATTGGAACCAAAATGAATCTGGACCGTAGTTTCAGGGATCGGGATTTCAATATGCAAAGAACACAATGTAACAAAAACCCCGATTTCACGATATGAGAAATCACGACTAAATCTAGACCATNTCGAGTTCGAAATGTTTCAGGAACAGATTCGAGTCTGAATGTCCGAATGTAGAGAGTCGAGTTTGAAATGTTTCGGGAATAGAGTCGAGTCTGAATGTCCGAATGCAGAGGAGTTCGAGAGCAGAGTCAAGTCTGTATATAGAGCATATTCTGAAAAGAGGAGTTTGAGAGAAGAGTCGAGTCCATAAATAGAGCAGAGTCCAAAAAACAATATGGGTGCTTGTGTTGCCATCAATTCCAAAGGGGGAGATTGTTGGCACATGTTGAACAGACAGCGAATGGTTGTCATTGATGGCAAGCTTGTATCAGACAGGAATCCCATTGCAACAAGGTCACGATTGAATCGTAATCATTGGAACCAAAATGAATCTGGACCGTAGTTTCAGGGATCGGGATTTCAATATGCAAAGAACACAATGTAACAAAAACCCCGATTTCACGATATGAGAAATCACGACTAAATCTAGACCATCAGATCCAGAAATGATCAGGACCGTTGATCTGACCTCTCATCAGAGTTTCGGGGATCACAATTTGGAAGTGACAAGAACTTGGAACTTTAGAAATGTCGAAATCACAATATGCGATATTGCGCTTCAATCATAGCCGTCAAGACAAGCTCATATCTGAACCATTGATCTTATACCATATCAGAGTTTCTCGAATCAGGATATGGTAATAATTGCAACATGAATTGAGAAATAGCGATATGCAAAGTCACGATGGATTTGCAGCCGTCAGATCAAGGAATGATCTGAACCATTGATCTGATTTCCTTATGGAATTTCGCAGATCAGGATTTGGAAGTGACAAGAACTTTGAACAATAGAAATGATGAAATTGTGATATGCAATATGGCGATTTAATCATAGCCGTTGAATAAAGAATTCATCTGGACCGTCGATCTGACTTCTTCTTGGAGTTTCGTGAATCGGGACTTTGAAAGGCAAAGAACATAATGTCGATATCACAATATGCGAAATCGCGATGTAACAACAACCGTTAGATCAAGAAGTGTTATGGACCATTGATTCGACTTCTTTACTGAATGTCAAGAATCGGGATTTGTAAGTGACAAAACTCCGATCGCCAAGAGTGCTGAAATCGTGAGGTGAAAAATCCCGATTGGATCTGAATCATTGGATCAAGTATTGATCGGAGGGTTACTATTCTCTCTCACAGCTAACTATTGAGTTTGGAATCTGCTAAATAAAATGGATTCTAGATTGCGAATCAATTATGAATTTTAGTTGCTAAGACATGTGTCCTCGATTTGCCTAAGGGAATTCGAAGTGGAACCGTCAAGGTAGTGTGTATAAAAGAAAATGAGAGAGACCGAATGAGGCGGCCGGTTCTGAATTGAATATGAGATGAAATGCAGAGAAAAAAGAATAAGAGCAGAGGCATAGCATGAAATGGAGAAAATGTGTAGAGCGAGATGAAACGTAGAGCAGAAGCAGAGTAGAATTTCAGGCAGAACAGAAGCAGAGAAAAATGAGCAGAAAAGGTTGATGCAGAGCAGACCTAGTAAACAAATAGAAGAAGAGAAGAATTGCAGAACAATTTGTTGAAGATCAGATACAGAGAAAGACTGGTAAGAATTGATTTATCTACATAAGTTGTCTGTATGTTTATTATTTGATATTAGAGGGTGGTTGGGAGGTGCTCGGGAGGACTGTTGTCCTCAGAAGTTCAAGTGGGGGCTTGAACACAGAAAGTTGTAGCTTCCATTTGGTTGTAGCCAGAGAAACAAGGGTGGTAGGGTGGTGCTAGGGAGAACGGGTGTTCTCTGTTATTCAGTTTGAAGCCTGTGTAACTGGAAGTTGGTGCTGGAACATTCAGGAAGTTGGTGCTTCCATCTAGTTGGTGCTGGAATACTCAGGGAGCTGGTGCTTCCTTCTAGTGGGTGCTGGAGAAACCAGAGAGTTGGAGCTCTCAAACAAGTTACAGTTTTTAAAACAAAGGTAGCAGCCTCATATTGAGTTGGTGCTCAATTCTAAATGATGTACAAAACTAAAAAAGACTACCTATCCTTTCGAAGAAGAAAGGGTTTTCTCCCTTTATGGGTTTCCTCATGAAAAACTGTCTCTGTGTGTAGTTCATGTGTGACTCATGGTTTTTACTTTTACTGTACATATGATGTATGTCGTTGATGATCACTTGAAGGAAGATTAATAATAATTAAAAGGTATAAAATTGTTTAAGCTCATAAACAATTGATTCACCCCCCCCCTCTCAGTGGTTTTAGTATTTCCAACAAAGATCACATATTCTGATGATTTTGACTTATATTTCTGTTTATTGTTGAGAGAAAGGAGGTCACCGACATTATCTCTCATGCAATATGCTACCCTTGAGGTGGAATCAAATATTTTAGCCTCTCAAAAGCTAAAGGGAAGTTCTGATAGGAGAAGGCCAAGGAATGAGGCTTCTTCTTCATCAAGTGCTGACCCAAAGTTTGATAAAATGGCTAAGATGCTAGAGTCTCTAACCTCTGATATATCTAAGCTAAAGATTGAAAATAAGCAACCTGTGAAGGGAAGAGGCACTTATGATTATGCAGGTAGGAACCCGAATCAAAATCCCAACAACTTCAGAAGAAATAATCAGCCAACAGAGATCTTTCAAAGAGAAAAGAATCCTACTGAAGATCAGATAATAAAGGCCCCCTTCAAAATTTTGTGATGGATGAAGACAAAGGTGACTATCAAGAAGATGGAGAAGATAATATTCATTGTGTTGGAGAAGAGACATGGAAATCGTATCTAACACAACACGACTATGAAGAAGCATTGATGACTGAACATTGATAATGGCATTTTCATGACAAAAGATAAGAATAGATATAATATCCAATCTAAATCTGATACTGCCCAATAGAATGCACCAGCCTCTCCTAAAAAGAGCACAACCCCTGTTAAGCAAAAAGATCAGACGTCAGAGAGTCAACAAACAAATCCCTCAAAGGCGAAAGCATCAGCTCCTCCCAAGAAGACTGTTTCCCCTGTCAAGCATCAAACTCCAGAAAGTCAGGCCCCTATTGAACAACAAAGAAATCAAAAAGCTCCTTCAAATTAGGTAAAGGTCTCTGATAAAGCTTCTGATAAAGTCCCATATTCGTTCAATTTTGAGGCTGAAATATAGAAAATTAAAATTCCTATTCCTCTAGTCGAGTTAATGAGAAATGAAATGTTAAAAAAGGATATCCTCAAAACTTTAGATCCCAAATGTATATCCCCTTTTGTTGATATTCTCAACATATATGATGAAAAGCCAACCATTACTCTGGGCCAAATGATAGAAGACAGAGATGAAAGTTGTCCTCCCTTTTACATCTCTCTAAATATTCATGAGAAAACATTACATAACTGTTTGTTGGACTCTGGTGCTTCTCACAATTTGATGCCAAAGGCGGTCATGGATGAGCTTGGGTTGGAGATCACCAAGTCTTATCATGATATTTTCTCTTTTGACTCTCAAAAAGTCAAATGTCTTGGAATGATCAAGGATTTGGCCGTAACCTTAAACTAAGCATCCATGAAGACTATGGTTATGGATATAGTAGTGGCAGCCATACCACCTAAATTTGGATGTCTGTTATCAAGATCATGGATGAAGAGACTAGGTGGAACTCTTCAAATGGATCTCTCCTATGCTACCATACCTATTTTTGGAGGGGTGAACAGAAGGTTATACAAGGAATCACAGTTGGCATATGTAATCAGTGACGAAAAAAATCCATCCAATCATTCTATTTATTCTGTCGACACAGGTATGGGATCTTGTATTTTGCAAATTGATGATTCATTACCAGATGCATTGCTGCTCAGAAAGCCTGCAGTTCAGCCCACAGAAACAACAGAGGATGATCTTTGGACCATGTTCTTTGATGGTGCTTGTACCAAAGAATCAGTAGGAGCAAGGGTGGTATTGATTTCTCCTTCTAAGAAAACTTCTCATTTGTTCTTTAAACTTGACTTTAAAGTGACTAATAATATTGCTGAGTATGAGGCATTACTTCTGGGGCTAAATGTAGCCAAAGAGATGGAGATTAAAATATTGCAGGTATTCGGAGATGCAGACTTGATCATTCAGTAGGTGAATAAGTCCTTTCAAGCAAAACATGTCAGGCTGAAAGCATACAGAGATGAAGTTTTGAGGGAAATTCATACTTTTGCAGATTTTAAAATTTCATATCTACCCAGAGCAATGAATGAATTAGTTGATTCATTATATGTGTCGGCTTGTTCTTTCATACCCCCTCTGCCTCATAAATTGAATTATGAAATTCAAGTTAAATATAGGCCATCCCTCCCTGATAATGTAAAACTTTGGAAGGTTTTCGAAGACGATGTTGAGCTCACAATATTTCTTGCAGTGATTGATGAGTTTGTAGATTTGCAAATTGATCAAGAGAACGAACATGACGCTGAAATTGAAAAGACAAAATTCAAAAGCAAAATCGCAACACATGATATAGTCCAGCTGTCTACCAATAGAATTCCTAAAGTTTTGGTCCTTTTGGAAAGGATTTTTTATAATAATGATGTGGCTGTCAAATTGGAAAATGGGGGAAAATATTCAGAAGTTTTGCAGTATAATGTAGCCAGTGAACAAGATCCTAAATATGTAGGATTTTTCACATTTGACTGAAAAACAAAAGGCTGATTATGGAGAATTGATAAAGGAGTTTGCTGACATCTTGGCTTGGCAATATGATGACTTGAAGGCTTTCGACACAGAGGTAATTCAGCATAAGATTCCCTTGAACAAAGATACCAAGCCATTTAGGCAGAAACTTAGATCCTTCAATCCTTTGTTGTTGCCTACAATGAAAAGGGAAATCAAAAAATTATTGGATGCCTGCATCATCATACCTCTTAGATATTCAGAATGGATTGCAAATCTCATATCGATCAGGAAGAAGAATGGAGAGATTAGACTCTGCGTCGACTTCAGAAATTTGAATAAGTGCTCTAGGAAGGTAAACTACCCTCTACCCAAAATGGAACATATTTTGCAGAAGGTGTCAGTATCAAAGGTGATGTCTTTTATTGATGGGTTTTCTAGATACAACCAGATTGCTGTCCATCCAGACGATAAAGAAAAGACTTCTTTTACTACTCCATGGAGTACATTTATGTACGAAAAGATTCCCTTTGGATTGATGAATGCAGGAGCGACATTCCAAAGGGTGATGGACATTGCTTTCATTGGAGAGAAAGATAAATTTGTCCTGATATATCTTGACGATATCACTATTTTTTCGAGCAGCCATGAAMTTCATTTGCAGCACTTAAAAAGGACGTTTCTAAAATGTCGAAGGTATGGCATTTCTCTTAATCCAAAAAAATCAAATTTYKCACTTAAGGAAGGGAAAYTACTTGGACATATTGTTTCAKCTGATGGGGTGAAAATTGACCCAAAAAGGGTAGAAGCAATTAAAAATCTRTCTCTTCCTAGATCAAAKAAGGACATTCAGTCTTTCCTTGGGACTATAAACTTTATCARGAGGTTTATAGTAAACTTTGCAGAACTCACAAAGCATATTACTGCTATGTTAAGAAAGGAMTCYRAGGTAAAATGKACTGAAGAAGCCAAACACTCATTCAATGCTATCAAGGAAGCCATYACAACARCCCCTGKTTTGATCARCCCCRACYTCRCCAAGGTATTTTACATTTTTTCATTTGCTTCAAGAGATASAATTGCAGCAGTAMTCTTGCARAAAAATKYYGATGATCAGGAGCAGYCGGTTKCCTTCTTYARTAAGGTCTTGAGGGAYGCAGARGTAAAGTATGAATTRTTGGAGAAACAAGCATATGCACTTATCAAGYCATTGAARGMTTTCAGWGTTTACATCYTTYAGGMMAAGGTAATAGCTTWCRTACCCTCCAGTYCAATTAAAKATRTGCTTATACAACCCGACATAGATGGAAAAAGGAGTAAGTGGATAGAAAAGTTGATTGAATTTGATGTTGAAATTAAACCAGCAAAACTTGTGAAGGGTCAGGGCCTTGCCAAACTTCTGGCAGAAGAAAATTGTAGGCTGCTCGAAATAAATTTGGTAAGTATTAATGCAGATAATGTTTAGTATTCATAGAATAAAGAAGGTGAGGAAATGCAGGTCTTAGCTCACCTAGCTAATTGCAAATGGTATAGTCACATTGTTCATTTTTTGAAAACTTTATTAGTCCCTTCAGATTTGACAAAAACACAAGGAAGGGCTTTAAAGCTCAAAGCCATGAATTTCCGCATCAATGGAAACTTATTGTTCTGGAAAAATCCAATAGGTCTATTGCTGAGGTGCATAAACCATTGAATTCCATAATAGTGAATGTGGAGGACATCACTATTGGAAAACCACCGCACACAATATATTAAGATCTGGTTATTATTGGCCATCCTTATTTTCAGATGTGTGTGAGTTTGTGAGAACATGTGACAAGTGCCAAAGATTTGAAGGCAAAAAACAACTGAAGTCTCTTCCCCTCAAACCTATATTGGTCATAGGTCCTTTNAAGGTGAGGAAATGCAGGTCTTAGCTCACCTAGCTAATTGCAAATGGTATAGTCACATTGTTCATTTTTTGAAAACTTTATTAGTCCCTTCAGATTTGACAAAAACACAAGGAAGGGCTTTAAAGCTCAAAGCCGTGAATTTCCGCATCAATGGAAACTTATTGTTCTGGAAAAATCCAATAGGTCTATTGCTGAGGTGCATAAACCATTGAATTCCATAATAGTGAATGTGGAGGACATCACTATTGGAAAACCACCGCACACAAAATATTAAGATCTGGTTATTATTGGCCATCCTTATTTTCAGATGTGTGTGAGTTTGTGAGAACATGTGACAAGTGCCAAAGATTTGAAGGCAAAAAACAACTGAAGTCTCTTCCCCTCAAACCTATACTGGTCATAGGTCCTTTCCAACAATGGGGTCTGGATTTCATAGGTGAGATTCACCCGCCTTCTAGTAGTCAACACAGGTGGATCCTTGTTGCCACCGATTATTTTACAAAGTGGATTGAGGCTATTCCTACCAGGAATGCCAATCATACTGTCATCATAAATTTTCTGCAAGAAAACATATTTTCCAGATTTGTCTGCCCTAAGAGAATAGTCACTAATAACGCTGCTGCATTCAACGATAAGCACTTGGTAAAATTATGTGAAGAGCTGGGAATTCAGCTAGTCCATTCCACTGCTTACTATCCGTAAGGAAATGGCTTAGATGAGTCATCAAATAAGAGTTTAGTCAGAATTACAAATAAGTTTCTTGAACAAAATACCAGAGGCTGGGATTCGAAGCTGAAATTTTCTTTGTGGGCTGACAGGGTTACTTGTAAAAAATTGATTGGTACATCTCCTTTCAAGTTGGTATATGGTACTGAAGCCATATTTCTTGTTCAACTTGCACTGCCGGTTGCAAAGTTTTTACAAGAAACTGATTCTGAACCAAGTGATTTGACTCAGAGAATTCATAATTTGGTAGAGTTACAACAAGATAGAGAGCAGCTTTTGGAAAAGACAGAGTTACACCAAGGAAAAATGAAGGAGATCTTTGATAAGAAAGTCAAATCAAATATCTTCAAAACAGGGGAACTAGTCTTAAAGTGGGATGCAGCAAGGCAAGAGAAGGGGAAACACGACAAATTTGATGCTCTCTGGACAGGTCCTTTCATCATAACAACAGTTCAGCAGAACAATATCTTTGTTCTCCAAAATCTTGCAGGCGAGGAAGTAGCAGGTGGCCCTTTCAACGGGCGCTTTCTAAAGACCTATTTTTAATAAGGCTTTTTCTTAAAGCCCTGTTCTACTTGTAAATATTATTTCCATTTCTATTTTCTTTGTTTCTATCACTTGAATAACTCCATGCCTAATGGTACTAAGAAAAAAATATTTTTCAAATTTTTAAAAAATTGTAATAAAGGCTACTGAGTCTATCTAGGTTCTTGGTCACCTCACAGGGAGGTGTCCATCCCAGTTGGATCCAAATGTTACCTCCCAAAATGAATCAGTCACTATGGTTTCATTTTGTGGTTGATAGCATGGCTATTGGTAGTTTTCTCCAATTTGTTTTAAGTTTTTCTGATAGCAAAACTTAGGTTTTAATTTATATCTTAGAAATAAGATGATCCATAAAGGTCTTTTCTTTAAAAATTTCATGAAAAGACTTTCAATAGCTAATGCGTGTTTCAAAGATGATGATTAGCTGGTGAAAGCGGTGATTTTCAACAGCTAAGGAGAATTTCCCACGGGCCATTAGCTGGTGAAAGCACGCATCACGTGTGTTTTCTCCACGTTTTCAAAAAATCAAAATATGACATGCTCAACATATGTCATGTAATCATTATAAGGCACTAGTGAAAGAGGATAATGATGAAGATTTGGGTTTGCACGTCTAAATCGGATTGCAAAGAAGATCATATTCAGAAATGCATGCTTCACGATAATGGCGCTGGAAATGGCGAATTCAAATCCATCATCACAGGTAAAGGAGTGGTACTGCTCGGCTAGTGACATCAAATCGATGCATCATATCCCCAACATGCATCATCCAAAAGAATATGATATGTTTTCATTTTTTAAAGATAGCGCCGAGCATTTTCACCAGCGCAAAACCTCGGCTCAAACAACAGATTGCAGTGTTTTGTGTGCAAAATTGTCTCGGGTTCGAATTGCAGATGGCAAGGAGATGAAGTGGTTCATTGTTAAGAAAATAATTGGACAGTCTGTCCTTTCTACAGGCACAACCAGAGGTTCAAAAACACTTCTTAGACGTAGGYTGCATGGGATATGTCGAGAAGTTACAAAACTACTGTCACCAATCAACAGCTGAAGCATTTGCTAAAACACACGATGGAAATAAAGCCTGTGTTGGGTCTTTAGAAATCATCRTGGATGAAKTCGTCATTGCTACAGTGACCAGTTTACCTAGATCAGGCCAGAGTAGGTTCAAAACGACAGCAACCAAGAACCTAAATTTCAGAGCATATCTAAAGGAAGAATTCAGAAATAACGCATGGAAGAAAAGCATGCCAATTTCTCATTTAGAGGATGAGTGGTAGGATTTGTTTAAGGGCATCCAACTCTACATAAATTCAGAAGGAAGGTATGACAAACTGATGTTATACCATTTCAAGCTCTTAGACCATTTTACAGGGAAAACTCTCCTAAATTTACCTTTTTTCTTGCACAAGAGCTTAACTAAAGTCTGTAAAAAAATTAGAGTTGAACCTCTAAGTATGAAGAACACTCTTTGTCACTTTGGCCTAATCAAATTGATAATCCTGGAGGAGCTAAGACAAAAAGGAAGGACTTGGCAA
>JASDQU010363842.1:0-11659 GCA_032191745.1 Picea mariana
TCTTGTCCATTCAACACTTTAGAACTAGGGAAAGAGTAGTATTCTGTCACGGTTTGTTCCAGATCCGGGTGGATCTGTGGAGATTGGTCTGTGTCCGCACTCACGAATTTATCCTTGAACAGTAGGGCAACATTGTTTTTATCTGACATGTTTTCAACAATAAAAGGGTATGGTATGGGATCAAGAGCCAGGTATGGCTGCCAATAATGCATAAAGTCGATATTGATTAGATACAACTTCCAGGGGATGATATAACCATACAATTTGCAGGGGATGATCGTGACAAGCCAACCATACAACTTTGAAATGATTATCATCACAATCTGACTAAGGTAAGCACAAAAATCCTTAGAACCCACATTCCAAGCTGACTAAGGTAAGCACAGTTAAAGATTTCCATTAATCGGGCGTCGGTCCCACCAGACCACCGATAAACAATTTGTGCAATAAACTTCACTGGGCCACATCAGCCCCAGTTACCACGATCTACACCAGGTTTCCACTCTATTTGTAGGTCGGGTCACCAGTCCTGATCTACCATCAGATTCCAATGTATTCGCTAGTCAGACCACTAAACCCTCATCCTCAACCGACCTATCAGGGAAAAATAATAATTATTGATTAATGAAAGGTTTATAGGATAGATCCATTGCCGCTACAAGAAATATGTATTCATACTCCTTTTCCTATATTTTCCTTTGAAAATAAAATGACTTCCATAAACTTTTCTCATTGATATTGATGTTGAAGACGATGTTTATGTTGTGTTGGAGGGTTTCATTATATTGTTGTTGGTTTGACTTTGAAGTGTGATAAGACAATGCATCCCTTCAATAAATAATTTTTGTGTTTTGTTTGAAAAAGGATGGAGGAGTGCATTATGTTTGTACATAAAAAGAGCAGAGCTTTAATTAAATTAATGACAACTCAATAAAGAAATATGTAATGTTGGTTAAGTTTTGCAAGTAGCTATATTGCATTCTTTTGTATCTTGAATGCTCTACTCATTTCATGATTTGCACCAGGGTCATTACTTGAATTTTACTTTGTCATTGGATCAACATGAGTAGCCATTGAACATATTGTTTGTTGATGTTCCTAGGAACTTCCTTACTTGTAAAACTGAAGGTTAATAATACACTTGTTGTTGGAGCACAACCTTGCATATTGCATATTTATTGAGTTGAGTTTATGCACAAATGGAGAGGAGTTTATAAATCCTCCTTGACCATAGATTTAGAGTATTGGATGAACACTTAACAACAATGTTTTGTTTTTGGGGGGGTGGCATAAACCCTTTCTTTATAGATATCATCTATATTTGTTAGAAATTAATTGGCATTTGGAAACATTGATTTGTGTGCTTACACTTAACAATCTATAAATATGTCATTCGGTTGTTGTGTAATCAAGCCCAAGAGCATTAGGCTACATTGAGGACACAAATCTTTGTACAAGTCTGAGAACATAAGTGTTGAGGAAAAGATATGAATTATCTTACTCCATCATTTTCGAATCTTGTCTAGCTAAGACAAGATAGTTGGGAATATCACCCTATGTTTTATAGCCTCAAAAAAGTATTTCCCAATCCACAAGTATTAATTATAGGGGCTTAGGCTAATTTTTTAAATGAAAAGATTGCTGCAAAATATGAAATTTTTATATAATTTTCTGAAAATACACAGATTACAGAAAGTAAATGTGGAGATCAAAAGAAAAAGTAACCAAGTCACAGATTAACACAAATGAGACAGAATAACAATCGCTTTATTTCATTCCAAGAAATAAAAGTATCCTTCTCTTTACAAAATCCATGTGAGGGCATGGACCAAAGTCAAATTTAGATATCCCCGATGAAAACCATACAAAAGGAATCTGACAAGAAGTAAAAACTGAACTTTAAAATCTGGATCAACTTGCCACAGACTGTTGCCAACTTGACTCTACACAATATCCTTTATCAGTTATGAAACTCAATCCATAAACATAAAAGTATACACAAACTATCAAACATAGATCAACACCTCCAAAAAAATCATCTGAATGATATGGTTCAACTTTGAACCTTGTTGTCTACAATAGGACCCTGCTGTCAAAAAGAGAATTAGGCCTTTAATGAACTAAAGAATGAATGAAAACTGAACTATCTCATGAAAACACAAGAGCAAACCTTAGTATTTCTTTCTCCTTCTATTATCCACTTTTTTATTCCTTCTCATTTGGATTTTATGCATTCCAAATCAATTGAAGTAGTTCAGCTACCTCATTTAGTTAAGTTAATTAAACTTAACTAATTTTAGTTTTGAGGAAGTAATAATAATAATAATAATAATTAAGGGTTTTTATTAAATAATAACTAAGTAGGTGGGACCCCTTGTGACTCCCTTTTATTTCTTTACAAAATAAACACAATTAGATAACCATTTAAACACATGCCTCCTTGTAGCTCCCATAAATATCTCCAAAATTTGAATATTAAATATCATAAATAATTCAAATCATATTCAAAACATGTAATAATCACATTATCCCAAAAAATAGCTTGTTGTCTAAAACTTTCTGCAATCTATTGTCTTCAACAAATCAACCATAAACACATAAATTAAAATCCATATTTTCCACTTTGAGAGGAAATTCTTCTTTTGTCACTGTTGTCCCCTTTGGACTTCCCAGAATTAACCTTAGGTTGATTTGAACCTTGAGGCTTAATTTCACTAATAACATGGGAGCAATCGTCATTCAGGTGCATACAGGAGGACACTAATTTTGATGAGTAATTTGAAGGAGATGAGGGGGAAGCGACATCTTTACCTTTGTCTTTCACATGGGGGGCTCGGTTTTAAGCCATTTGCTAGCATGAGAGGACTAAACAGGTGAGTGTACATGGGAAATTTGAGCATTTGGATTTACAGGTGGAGGAGGAGGAGACAATGACAAGTTGGGCCAATCACGATGGTGGGAGACTATCAGATGAACAATCTCCTGCCATCCATCATTTTTGGGAACTTCTAGTTGCATAGATACATGGGGAGGCACAGGAACACCAGGGATATTTTGAGGCTGGAAGGTAGGCCTCTCTAGTCTAGGCTGAACTATCCCTTGCCCAATCCAATTCAAGAACCAAGCTTGAAAAATCTTGTTCAAATACTAAGGATCAACATCAAAATGAATTGAGAATCTAGGCCTTCTAGGCCCTTTTTTCCAGTTACCTCTTCCCCTATTGTTTCTTCCATGACTACCTCTGCTGAAGAAACTCATCCTATATGAAGCAATTCATTAGAAACTAGCCCTTAATACACCATACATGAAATTCTTTATATATGAAACAAATTTTGGCTTAGAAATTGACATAAGACCCATGCAATTCAATCCATAATAAATTATTTAATAATTGTCAAATGAGCAGGGGGTGAAATAGGGTTCATGGGATATCTGGGGGGATTGTAATGAGCGAAAAAGTGGTAGCATGACAAGGAGTAAGAACATGAGTACTTCTCAACAATTCATTAAATAACTGACTATGCAATCAATACCAAAATATATCAGCTGCCACCTATTTATGTGTCACATCTTTACCACTACCATACATAGTGTTTAATTTATTTTATAGAACAGGGAGTGTAAAAACTAAATTGGGACCATAAGGGGGTTATAATGAGAGAAAAAGTGATAGTATGAGAGGGAATAATACAGATATTGTTCATAAAAAAAAAATTTAAATCAACCAACAACCATAACTATGTTCATATCACAATGCAATAAGCGTCCACTTTTAAAACCAAAATCATTTAACTGTCCTTTAATTGCAAACAGAATTCTTACTGACTTCAAAATAAAAAACAATTCAATTGCCTAGAATTCTTCAATTATATCAACCCTTGCATCTTATACAATAACTATGCAACATCATATTAATATCATTGCCAATTTCACAATAACATCATAACCATTTGAGCCACAGTCCTTAATATTCCAATCCTAATTTTTTTCCCTTTTAAAACAAAATGTAATATGCACTGTGATTCCAAACATCCACATCCCATATTCATTTCTTAAAATCGAATCATAATTGACCCAATATTAACCACCAACAGTCGAATTTCCATCATTGTTTGACATAATCCATTGTCATCAAAACTCATAATCGGTCCCTGATTCAATCACACACAGGTCTTCACCAATATAATTGACACCAATCTCGATTCAACAATAGCATTTAACCAAAAAACATGTAACTGTGAGCCTGAGTTCCGTGTATAGTAAACATGTACAGTATACCTTCAAAAGAAAATTCCCAACAAAAGACAGAGTCAAAATAGTGCCTGAGGAGAACATAACCACATTACACACAGGTGTGTTTTAAACTTTGATGTGACCATGATCATGCTAGGGTTTAACACAACAATGGAGGGAATAATAATAAATCGACCAAATGGAAAGTCCTCGGGGATGCAGATAACCCATGACCCCTTTCTTTTTCAAACAAACTTATCGCAAAGAGGTAAAAACAAAGGCTCAATTAAGAGATGATATTCAAAGCCAATGATATTTCGTGCTTCTTTTAAAATTTTATTGCAGAGAGGTAACTATAGATGGCTCATTCAAGGGATATTATTTGAAACACAGAGGACCCGTGCCATTTTTTTTAGAACAAGTTGTCACAGGGAAGTAATCAAAGAGTATTCTTTTGCAGAACAGAGAGCATGTGCCCTTTCTTTTTCTCTTAAAAGAATTCATCACAAAAAAGAAACCATAGGTAATCAAGAATAGTTTTGGAAGAACAAAGATCCTGTGCTCTTTTAAAATCACCACAGTCGTTTCACTTATAACCCAAAAAATTGACAGTGAGGGAAATCAAAGATAACAGTTAGCCAGCTCCAATGGATAACGAGAGGGGCAAATTCTTAAAAACATTATGTAAATAATTCCCGAGCACAACCCGTGGCCACACAACACATATACAGGCTTCCATTCAACATTTTGAGTGATAGAAAGATTTGATTTTGCAACACTTTTGGCAATAGTGACAATGAATTAAATTCCATAACAAACGATAGCTCGGGGCTCACCCAAACAAAGAAATAATAGTGCAACTATCAACAGTTTCATTGCAACATGGAGGAATGAATCATAACAACGACCGAGACAAAAAGGGGTGACAACAACTAATACCCAAACTGGTGGTAAAAATCCGCTCAATAAAAGCTCAGAGCTTGTTACACCATTGTCATAATTTTCCACAGAGAACCAGAATAAAACCCCAAGTTGACCGACATGTTTTAAACCAATAACCAATGCACATGATTCACAAAGAAATAAAATCCACTCCTTTATGTAAAACGCCAACATTCCAGAGTATTCATAGAGAAAACCACAAGCAAAACATTGATACACAGTCAAAACTCAAGAAAAACACAGACCTCATGCAATCCTTAGCCAAAAAATCGATTCATAATATAGAGGGACCATCATGGATGGAAAGCAAAGGAGCCATACCTAGAAAATCGCTTTGAGGGAAGAGTTGGACTATGTTTTTCCTTTCAAAACCTAAAATCGCAGAGCTTCCACAACCACCAGAGCCAAGAAAAAAGACGCAAATGCAACTATGGCTAGGGTGACGGGGTCGAGGTTTGTTTGAGTGGTGCGCAGTAAATGCACGTCGCTTCCTTCCCTATCTCTATTCAATTCAACGTACGAGCCATCCCATACCATAACATCAACCATTAATTCAAACACATATCTATTGTTATATTCAATGCTATATCCATTTCATAGTGTGCCACCTGAATCATATCAAAACTTTAAAAATAACCATATGTTAAACATTACCATATATGTTTCACATATAATATTTTACCCAAAGCACATAGTCTAGCAACTAGGTCCATCGCCTTCCTTTGTTTAATCACATATAACCTTAAGACTTGTCCATAGTTTTTTCTTCTTTTTGTTTTAAGCTTCCATATCATCCTTTAACCAAAGCACATAAAATCATGTATAAGATCATAATCAATCAATGTTTAATGCATAAACATAACACCTGTAATAATAACCCTTTTATCCATAGTGTTGTGATAAGTTGCAAGTGACCATCAAAACCATTTATCATTGACACATTCAACCAACCATCCTATGTTGCCAGGACGAATAAAACCATGAATTGCATCATCAACTGTAGAAGACTGTGTAGGCATCATTATAACAACAAACCAAAATATGAGTGCAACACATCCATCATAGCGCCACTATTCTACAAGGGGTCCCACCTACTAGTTAATTATTATTATAAATAAATAATAGAGCTTAGCAAACATTTTCGAGCAGTATTCATCATTGCAATTTTAAGCGTCAACTAACCGGAGACACCACAGGGAAATATGTTTCCAACAGATTAAGAACTCAAATTGTCTAGTTTCACAGTCCAGGTGAACATTAGATCAAGGAAATAGACATCAGAATTATTATGCAACGGGGGGGAGTGAGTGGTTTAAGGGAAAAAATGATATGGGATTTTGGGAATAACTCATGGAAAGTGTTAAGTATGAGGGGGTTTATCCCTGTATGCATATTCATTCAATTAATCATAGTGAAAGTATTCCCCACTTCAAGGAGAAAATATTTATGGTGTGCTCTTTTGAATCTTGGAGTAGAGGGAGGAAAAAGAAAGCAAAAATAGGGATAAAACCAACTATCTAATCTAACAACAGTTGGAGCAGATAGCAATTTCAATGATGTCTTCAAGGGGAAACACCATGACAGTTGTGTAACCTGATTGTTATTGATTAACAATACTTGCATAATAGTGTCGTTGTGGCAAAACCTGATCCAACAATTTATTTTTGACAAGAAAAGAAGTCAATAAAGAAATAAAACAAAAGAAAGAAATAAAAGCAAAGTAAAATCAAAATAAACAAAACTATAATACAGAAAAAAAAAAATCCCATACAACATTTAAATTTTCAAGTTGGTTCCACATAGTGTTTTAATTGGGAACCGTTGGTGCTATACAAAAACAATCGCTCTTCCAAGTCCTTTAGAATATAGGAATTTGTGCTTAGGACAAAAGTGATCTTAAAAGGACCCAACCATAATTTTTGGAACTTTCAATGCCTTACGCTATCAGCATGAGCTGAATCCCACAACAATACCTTTTCATTAACCTTGAATTTGACAACTTTGGCACTTTTATTGAAATATATTTTAACATTTTGTTGTCTTTTATTTATGTTATCCAAGGCAAACGTCCTTTGTTCATCTAAAGCCAAGAGTGCATTCATTCTTTGAGAGATATTGGAAGAATTAAATTCTTCAACCTGTAGCATTAACCTTAGAGAAGAAAGTTCCATCTCGGTAGGCAAAATGGATTCTTGACCATAAACAAGATGGAAAGGAGTGCAACCAATGCTCACCTTGGTGGTAGTGCGATCTGCCCAAAGGGTGTAAGTGAGGAGAGTGTTCCATTGACGAGGCTCATCTTCAATGAGCCTCTTGATATTTCTAACCAGATTCTTCTTATTAGACTCAGCTTTCCCATTTCCTTGGGGATAATAAGTCGATGAGGTAAAATGATTAACCCCTGGTTTAGCTAGAAACTGAGTCAGCTTAGCAGAAAAAAAAGTGGGACCATTGTCTGTAATAATTTCCAAAGGAAGACCAAATCTAGAAAAAATATTAGTCTCAAGGAAAGAAATCACATGCTCATCCTGCAAATGCTTAAGTGGGACAACTTTAGTCCATTTCATAAAATAGTTTATGGATGTCAAGATAAAAACTTTCCCTACTGAGCATGGAGGATTAATAGGACCAATAAAGTCCAGACCCCATTTTGAAAAAAGAATGTCAGGGAGGACAGGTTGTAAAGGCATGGTATAAAGTCTTTCTTTCCCAACAAACTTCTGGCACTTGTCATAAGATCTTGAAAAATTATAAGAATTACGAAAGAATTAAGGCCAATAGTACCCTTTTCTAATAATTTTAAAAGCAGTAGTTTTAGCATAAAAGTGACCTCCTACATGAATAACAGAATTTGAAGATCCATGAGTCTCTTGTAACAATTTATGTGCTTCCTCGTTATTCACACAATGAAGTAACATACTATTGGCAGATATCCTAAACAAGAAGTCTCCTAAAATGACATATCTGGAAGATTGAAGACATAGCCTTCTCCTTTGATGGGTATCTAATTTATCTGGGCATCTTTGATTTTGCAAGTAATCCACCAGATCCTTGTACCAGGGATGTTCAACTACATGAAGGATTTGACTATCAATATAAAATAGTGTTGACAGAGAACTATCTTTTTCATCAATTTCTTCACTTGCTTCTGCATGCTGAGATAAGTGAAGGGCTAAGTCACATCCCTTAATGGTTTTAGAAGTCATGATATTTAAATCATGCTCCTAGATATTGGCAATCCAATGTGCAAGCTTCCCTGAAAGATAAGTCTGTGAGAGCAAAAACTTGATAGCAGGTAAAGGGACTTTTACCAGCGTTTCCTTACCTAAGATAAAGTGGCGAAATTTTTCAACAAATTTAACAAGAGCGAAAGCATGCTTTTCAATATAAGTATATTTAAATTCATCATATGAAAAGCTTTGACTCATGTAAGCTATTGGTTTCTCATTAACTTGGTCATCACATTGCATGAGGATAGAAAAAACTACTTCCTCTGTGGCATTAGTATATACAATAAATTATTTCTCAAAATCTAGCTTCGCCAAAACGGGTGTGGAACTGATTGCCTTCTTGATCCTTACGAAAGCATTTTCAATGTCATCAGTCCAAGAAATGGAGTGATCTTGCTTAATAAGATTGTGAATTGGTTTGACCATCACAGCAAAATCAGGAACAAACCTATGGACAAAGTTGATAATACCCATAAAGGCTTGAACCTCCTTTTTGGAAGTAGGAACAAGAAGATTTAGGATAGCAACAATCCTTTCGGGATCAATGCTTATTCCTGAATCAAAGACAATATGTCTAAGGATCTTTCCCTTGGTAACATCGAAGATAGACTTAGAAGGATTTAAAGAAATGTCAAATTTCCTCCATCGCATGAGAACCTTCCTAAGATGACCAAAATGATATGATCAGTTTTTTGAATACACAGTTAAGTCATCAAGATAAATCTGAATAATTTTTTTCATCAAATCGTCAAAAGATATTTGCATGGCTCTTTAAAAAGTGGCACTTGCATTAGATAAGCCAAAAGGCATATGTTCATAAGTGAAAGTACCCCAACGTGTAATAAAAGTGGTTTTATATGTATCTATCCTTTTTAACTTAATCTGATTGTAACCAGGAAAATTGCCAAGTAAGGACATCATTTGTGATCCTGCAACTTGTTGCAAAATCATTTCCATATTAGGAAGAGTAAAATAGTATTTTATGCTAGCCCTATTCAATGTGCGAAAATCAACATATAATCTGATCTGACCAGTCGTTTTTCGAACGAGAATCAAATTGGAAACCCACTCAGAATACTTAACAGGGAAAATTATCTCATCTTTCAAGAGTTTTTCCAACTCCTTTTGAATAGTTGCTTCCAGTGCAGGGTTAATGGGTCTCTGTTTTTTCCTAGCCGGTTTTATGCCCTCCTTGATAGGAATGGAATGTTGTATAAGATCAGGATCAAAATCATGAAGATCCTCATAAGACCAAAGCAAAAACATATTGAAATTCACGAATTACTCAGTGAACTTCAATTATTCTTCATCAGAACATTTGGCACCTATCTTAACAATCTTTGGGCAATTGGGTGTCCCAATGTTCAAGGAAATGGTTTCACCCACTTTGACTCCTCTTCTTTATGTTTTTGTTTGTTGCCCACATCACTCGATGAAAATGAACTTTCTAGAGGATTCAAGCCCTTCGTAATTTTGTTATCTTCCATTGATATCAATGATTTGGAATCCACTTTGAATTTTGAGATCAATGATGTCCATTATTGATTCATTGCGCTTCTATAGAAGGTTTTAAAATTGGTTTGTTGGATAATTTAAGATGTTGGGAATTTTTTCTCTTTCCTAGAGGGTTGTACGCATCTCGTTCTAAGAATTGTTTGTATATTGAATTTTTTTATTGTTCCCCGAGTTGTAATTCATTTGGTTGGGTGTTTATCTCTTCCCATGGGTTGTACACCTTCCTCCTAGGTTGTATTCATCTGGTTGAGAATTTTTCTCTTCCCACAGGCTATATGCCTTCCCACTAGGTCGTAATTGTAATTCATCTAGCTGGGTGTTTTTGGCCTTACCCATAGGTTGTACAACCATTTATATTTTGACTAGAGGATCATACGAGGCTATACAACCATGTCCTTGCTGGCAAATGTTTAACAGGTAGTGTATTCTTGTCATTGATGGAAAGTACAACAATGAAGATGGCATGAGTATAGGAAGAATGTAACAAACGGGCATCAGAAGCAGTTTCAGAAGACGCTGCAGAGGATGGTTGTCATGCTTTATAGGTAGAATGCGCTTGTCATTGATGGCAGGATCAGAGTGTGCATCGATGGAAAAATAGGAACAGTGTAAGCTTGGAGGAGAAGCGTCAGTGATCGTTAGATCCCATCCCGAATTCCCAATGGCCGTCAGATCTAAATGTAGATAAGAAGAGTGCACTGAAGAGGAGGATAGATCTCAGGCGTTAGATCCAAGCGCGGGATCCGACCATCGTTGGATCAAGAAGAACCTGCATGTTCTTTAAAGTGCAAGGAGAAGCAAGCGTACATAATCTCGAAAGAAGGAGGAACGTCCATTTACAGGCAAGACACGTGGAGATAGATCGTCATTTCGCTGACTGGAGAGTCAAAGGAACAGGGTTCCCTAACCTCTCGAAATCACGATATGCAAAATCGCGATCTAATCTGAGCCGTCAGATTAAGGTTGAATCTGGTCCATTGATTCCAGTTCATGTCGAAGTTTTGGGGATCGAGAGTTGGAGATGTCAAAGTTTATTAACATCAGGAATCGCGATATCGCGATATGCGAAATCGCGATTTAATCACAGCCGTTGAATAGAGATCAAATCTGGACCGTTGATCTAACTCCATATCAGAGTTTCGCGAATCGCGATATGGATAGGAAAAGAACCAAATACAACAAGAATCGCGAAATCGTGATTCAATCATAGCCATTGAACCAAGATCATATCTGAACCGTTGATCTAACTCCATATCGGATTTTTGCGAATCGCGACATGGAGAGGCAAAGAACCCGATGCAACAAGAATGCTGAAATCGCGATTCAATCGTAGTCATTGAATCAAGATCACATCTGGACCGTCGATCTAACTCACGTCAGCATACTACGTCAGCTAGGAACATGTGGCACAACCAGGTAATGACAAGTGTCAGACTGATTCAACATTTCAGGCACATGTAAGTCACGAATCAGAGTGACACGTGGCAGTATTCAACAGGTGTCAATCCACGTGTGACATCAGCAAATTTACACCACTTCAGAGTTTCGGTAATCAGGAGATGGATAGATGTCGGAGGACAAGGAGGGCTAAAGGGAGCGAGCCTTGGCGCACGGTTAGGTGGAGAACAGATGGCAGGTGGGGAGGAGAACGATACAAAAGGTGACACGACAGGAATGGGTCCCTTCCTCGATACCCCACCATTCTGGACCCCCCCCCCTTTAATTAAAGGCAGAATGGA
>JASDQU010363845.1:0-11659 GCA_032191745.1 Picea mariana
ATTTTGTTGTCTGGTTAATTTTGGCTTTTGTGTCATAAGGTTATTGGTTTTAGATATCTTTATTAGTTTTTAGATTTATTGCAGGTGTACATGCATTAGACAGTGCAAAAGTCCAGTTCCTTTGCTTTAGTTTATTATTGAAATGGTGCTTTCTAGTCGCTGGCATTGCATGTCAATCGACAATCATATTGCCTGATTGATTTTACTTTGTTCCCTTTTAATGAAAATGCAGGTCAAATCTTTGAAGCACTTAAGCGGCCAAGTTTGCCAGATCTGTGGTGATGATGTTGGGCTAACGACAGATGGGGATCTCTTTGTGGCATGCAATGTCTGTGCCTTTCCTGTGTGCAGGCCTTGTTATGATTATGAACGAAAAGATGGAAATCAATCCTGTCCTCAATGCAAGACTAAATACAAGTTGCATAAAGGTTTGCTAAACCTCTCCATTTGTTCCAAATAACAGGTTTCTGAAATATAAAATTCTAAAACAGTGAATTAACTAATACAGAATACTGGATTTTGAATCTTGATTGTATCTAATCCAATCTGCATTAGGCATCCAATTTAAATGGGGACGCAGATGCATTTTGGTTAGATTGAATGTCCTCGATCTCACTGATTTTGATAATAATTGACTAAGTGTTCTGCCCAATATTTCTGTACAGGTAGTCCTAGGGTGGAAGGTGATGAAGGAGAAGAAGGTGCCGATGACTTGGGGAATGAGTATCACTACCCACCACCTGGTAGCAGAAATGAAAAACAAAAGATTGCAGAGGCAATGTTGCGCTGGCAGATGTCCTATGGACGAGGGGAGGATGTTGGTGCCCCGACCTCTACAGGGCAGGAGGTTTCTCAATCTCAAATTCCTCGGCTTACCAATGGTCAACCGGTGGGTTTTCTGTATTTCCTTGTGCACTAATCTAGGACTTGTTTATTTTTTAAAAGCTTGATACATCATGTTGGAACTGTTTTTTGAGTTTTAATACATCCCCTTGAGATGATGCTCAAATTTAGTCTGATTGATTGCAGATTTCTGGGGAGTTGCCTGCATTATCTCCTGAACATTCTGTTGGTGCTCCACCTTCTAGTGGTGGTGGCAGTAAGCGTGTTCATCCTCTACCTTACACTGATGCTAGTCATCCTGGTATTTGAGTCATTCTGCTTGCCATTTTTTCATTTTCTTGCTTCTCAGATTGGGTTGCTTGTGTTAGATATGAACTGTGCATTGGTTTTGTTCTACTTATCATAATCCTTAATATCTCTGTAGAAGCTTTTGGTTTTATGGCCATCAATGAAATGTGCTTATTGTGGATGTTTGAATGCATTTTCAGCTCATGTTAGAATTGTGGATCATTCTAGAGACTTTAGCTCCTATGGATTTGGAAATGTTGCTTGGAAGGAGAGAGTAGAAAGCTGGAAGAACAAACAGGAGAAAAATATGTTGCAGGTGACAAATAGTGGCGACTATGCTTCTGAAGGAAAAGGAGGAGACATGGATTTCGGGGGTGGTGAAAATGAAGACCTGCAAATGTATGCTTTATCTTTAATTGGTTAATGATGAAAAGTGATTTGCCTTCTGCCACTTGCATTGTATATCTTTGATTTATCATTATTCTTTTTTTTGCAATAAAGTAACAAGGATACCAATCTCTCATATTGAAAATTTTACTTTCGATTCTCTGCTAGGATTTGCTATGTGGTTTATTCTTTTTCTCATTGGAATGTTTCTGTGATGGACTACTTAACCTGTCCTGCCCTCTGTGGTTTTTCTTTAAAGAATTCTGAATAATAATCCCAAGTTAGGTTTAAACTTTAAATATATTAAGTTTGAAATATATTCAAGGATTTGGTTTCTTTTTGATTATGATATGGAGTGGTAACAGTCTTCAAAAGGTCCTGGCAATACACAGCCACGTTTTTTTGTTGTTTGGTACTGATTGCTTGCTAGAGTTTATCAGGAGAAGTTGGCTGGTATTCAAACTATTTATTTGAGATATAAGCCCTTGTGATTCAAAATTCTCTATGTACTAGCTAAGCTTTTATCCACAGATTAACACACATCATGAGTAAAGAACACAACACAACACAGTTCCTATGATAAAATTGCTCACTGAAAATGGATGGTTGACGTGCTATTTATACTTATTTTTCTTGGGGAATATTCTATTCAGATTTCAGACCATTTAGCTGATTACAATTCATTGTATAACTCAACAGATAACTGTTTTGTAACTTAATCTGCTTATCTCCTTTGACGTTGCAGGAATGATGAAGCTCGTCAACCTCTCTCTAGAAAGGTGTCCATTCCTTCTTCCAAGATCAATCCATATAGAATGGTGATTGTTATCCGGCTTTTTGTCTTGTGCGTTTTCTTCCGCTATCGGATAATGCATCCTGTTTCCAATGCATATGGACTATGGTTTACCTCTGTGATATGTGAGGTTTGGTTTGCCATATCATGGATCTTGGATCAGTTTCCTAAATGGTTACCCATCAATAGGGAAACATACCTTGACAGGCTTGCTTTGAGGTAAGGTTATCGTTTTCAAGCTGTTAAGTTTTGTATTACAGCTGTAAATGTTGACCGATTCTGCTATCCAATTGCAGCTAGTGCTCAGCAAGGGGCTGTTGATCAGTCATTGTGCTTGAAGTGAAGCTTTTGTAAAAGTCTTGAATTTACTGTATATTGTTTTACAGATATGATCGAGAAGGTGAACCATCGCAGTTAGCTGCTATTGACATTTTTGTCAGTACAGTTGACCCTTTAAAGGAGCCTCCTCTTGTTACTGCAAACACTGTTCTGTCGATTCTTGCTGTGGATTATCCTGTTGATAAGGTTTCCTGCTATGTTTCTGATGATGGAGCAGCCATGTTGACTTTTGAATCCCTTTCTGAAACTTCAGAATTTGCAAGGAAATGGGTGCCGTTTTGCAAAAAATATAATATTGAACCTAGAGCTCCAGAATGGTACTTCACGCTGAAAATAGATTACTTGAAGGACAAAGTACAGCCTTCTTTTGTAAAAGAGCGGAGAGCAATGAAGGCAAGTATAACTTAGAGACTTTAGTTATAAGAGATATAATGAATGAATTAATTTTTTTGGTTGGTTTATATGTGCATAGACTCAAGAGTTCATTGTTGGTTTTTTTCTTAATAAATGATTGTGTAATTCATTATGTTGTTCCTACCACTTCAGAGAGAGTATGAAGAATTCAAGGTTCGAATCAATGCGCTTGTTGCAAAGGCCCAGAAGGTACCTGAAGAGGGCTGGGTTATGCAAGATGGCACCCCCTGGCCTGGAAATAATACCAGGGACCATCCTGGGATGATCCAGGTTTGGCATTCGTCACATTTCATCAACTGTATACCCCCGATATGTCTGTTTGGTGTTTCATGATGTGATTGACTTTTACAAGAATCTGCAGAAAGAGCAGATCTAGTGTATTTGTGTAACTGTTATCTTGATTACTTACATAGTGTCATCGTCCCTCTATAATTCAGGTGTTTTTAGGACACAGTGGAGGGATGGATACTGAAGGCAATGAACTACCACGTTTAGTCTATGTGTCTCGTGAAAAGAGGCCTGGCTTCCAACACCACAAGAAAGCCGGTGCTATGAATTCATTGGTATATCCTTTGCTTAAGATAGCTACATGTCTCTCTTTTCTTCTAAATTTTGGTGTGTTTATTTTATGGCTTTGATTTAGTAATAATGACATTCACCTCACTATGTGCAGGTCCGTGTTTCAGCAGTACTCACCAATGGCTCTTATCTGTTGAACCTTGATTGTGATCACTATATAAATAACAGTAAGGCTCTGCGTGAGGCCATGTGTTTTATGATGGATCCTAATCTTGGGAAGTCTGTTTGTTATGTCCAGTTTCCTCAAAGGTTTGATGGTATTGATAGGCATGATCGGTATGCCAATCACAATACAGTGTTTTTTGATGTAAGTATTACTAGTCCCATCTATTCTCTTTCTCTCTATCATAATAATAACAATCCTGAAGAAATAGGCTTGTATGTCTACTTGCCTTTATGTATGTATCTACACAGACGTGTGTAAAATTAAATTGCCTATGCATCCTACTAAATGCATGCTGCATGACAACAACTATTGACATAATAATAAAAATATCAGAAGCGATATTTTCAGGGCATGTTCTTGCGATGGTTTGCACTTTGGACAAGTATCACTCTCTTTTTGTTTATACTATTAATGGCATGTGTCAAACAATTAAGAAGGAAAGGTGGTCGTAGATGGAGGAATCCATCCATATATATTACATTTATCATATGAGATTTTAGAAAAGTTGCTAATTGCATGCATCTTCATTATTCCTGGAAATTCATGTGTGTTACCATATGCTTTGCAGATCAACCTCAAAGGTTTGGATGGAATCCAGGGCCCAGTTTATGTGGGTACAGGATGTTGTTTCAATAGGACAGCACTGTATGGTTATGATCCCCCCATCAAGAAGAAGTTCCACGTGCCTAACTGTTTCTCTATGTGCTGTGGTGGAACTAGAAAGAACAAGAAAGTGGACAAAAAAAATGTTGATAATGCAAAAACAATGAAGCAAACTGACTCTACAATTCCCATCTTCAATCTGGAAGATATAGAAGAGGGTGTTGAAGGTAACTTCATTCCATTTGGTGAACAGTGTGCATGATGATTTATTTTCAACTCATCTTACATTTTTATCTTTTCTGGGCTTCTGGACTGAAGGTGCAGGATTCGATGATGAGAAATCACTGCTCATGTCTCAGAAGAGCTTAGAGAAAAGATTTGGTCAGTCATCTGTATTTGTTGCATCCACCCTCATGGAGAATGGTGGTGTTCATCAGTCTGCCAGTCCTGCTGAATTATTAAAAGAAGCTATCCATGTTATTAGCTGTGGGTATGAAGACAAGACAGATTGGGGACGTGAGGTATACAAAAATTTGAAAGATTATCATATTAGTTCATGCAGCCTTTTGATACCTCATTCTTCAGTTAATTGCTAAATTGATTCAATCTGGTGTCTGCAGATTGGTTGGATTTATGGTTCAGTGACAGAAGATATTTTAACTGGTTTTAAAATGCATTCTCGAGGCTGGAGATCCATCTACTGCATGCCTCCTCGCCCTGCATTCAAAGGCTCTGCTCCTATAAACCTTTCTGATCGTTTGAACCAAGTACTTCGATGGGCATTGGGTTCTGTTGAAATTCTTCTCAGCCGTCATTGCCCAATTTGGTATGGTTATGGTGGAAGGCTAAAATGGCTGGAGAGGTTAGCATACATAAACACTACAGTTTATCCCATCACTTCAATCCCTTTGGTGGTTTATTGCACATTGCCAGCTATTTGTCTTCTCACTGGGAAGTTTATTATACCACAGGTAAACTTCTTGTCATGGTTGTGTTTTTCTCCTGAAAACATTTTGTGATGCTCTTCATACAATGGAAGGTGTGGTAGTTCCATAGAAGACTAATTTTATTGTTGCATGCTCCTGCAGATTAGCACATTTGCAAGTCTCTTTTTTATTGCACTCTTTCTTTCCATTTTTGCAACTGGTATCCTGGAAATGCGATGGAGTGGGGTTGGTATTGATGAATGGTGGAGGAATGAACAATTCTGGGTGATTGGAGGTGTGTCAGCTCATCTATTTGCGGTTGTCCAGGGGTTGCTGAAAGTCCTTGCTGGTATTGACACAAACTTCACTGTTACATCAAAAGCTTCAGATGAAGATGGTGATTTTACAGAGTTGTATCTGTTCAAATGGACTGCCCTCTTGATCCCTCCAACCACTTTACTTGTTATAAACATTGTAGGTGTAGTGGCAGGTGTCTCATATGCCATCAGTAGTGGTTATGCATCATGGGGTCCCCTGTTCGGGAAACTCTTTTTTGCCTTTTGGGTGATTGTCCATCTTTACCCTTTCCTGAAGGGTTTGATGGGACGACAGAACAGGACACCCACAATTGTTGTTGTTTGGTCCGTTCTTCTTGCTTCTATCTTTTCTTTGCTGTGGGTGCGAATAGATCCCTTCACAACACAGATTAAAGGACCGGATCTGCAACAGTGTGGCATCAATTGCTAAGCTAAGTATTCTATTAGCTATATTCATTGGCTATGAGAATGATTTATCCTGGCATTTTCCCAATTCAACGTTCCAAATTATTTATTGGAGGAACAAATCATTTAGACCTGTGTTGATAATAAATGATAGAAAGGGATGAGACATTGAGCAAGATCTGGAAAGCTAACTTATCATTGTAGTTTCGAGTTTGGATGGTTGCTGCTCAAGGTCTAAGATACACCTGTTACTGGGTATTTGTTAAGAACCATTTGGGATTTGCTCCTGTCAGCATATCATAAAGTTGTGAGATGCTTTGGAAGTATCTGTCCATTTATGATTGATATATAACCTGTGAGCCAGGGGGAAGCCAGTGCTCTCGTAAGAATTGAATTATTTAATCAATGTTTCTACCGAATTTCTACTGGGATGAAGATCAACATATCTATTGTTCTTAGTGATAAGGATCCTCTCTGTGTGCAGGTGGAGAGTCATAAGTATTGTTTATGCAAGTTATTAGGTTGTTGGAACTGTTGGTATTAAAAGAGAAGAATTCATTGTATGATTTGTTAGTTGTCAGCTATTTGTCCATTTTACTCTATAATTGACCCACCTGTGACCAACTGTCATTCCACAAGGATATATGTATGCAGTATACAGATAGTGGAGTAGTTGGATTAGCTGGATCAATTTTTTTTTTTAATCTCTGGAAGATTCTTTGATAAATATCTTGTGATTGGTACTTTTAAACTCTTCCATGCTTGCCAATAAGATAAGGAGCGTATTCCATCAAATTTTTCTATTCAGTATGGGCTTTCTTCTTGTAACTCATATCTATGGGGTAAATTTCTTCTGTTCCAGTCAAATTACAAAACAGTTCAAGGTGCTTATAATAAAACTATTTTTACTGGTCAGATTTTGTAATGAATGTAAAAAAGGCATCTGATAATGCGTCTGTACAGGTTTCTTATCCTCGCCGTCAATTACAAATGTGCATAATTTTTTGTCATGTTTCCTCTCAAAGGATTTTGGAATACAATGGACTGAACATACTGAAGTAGTTATTGCAGTCGAAACACTTAATTTAGAATAATGAATGCTTGAAAGCTGTTGATGAGTAGTGTGTGTGTGTGTGTATGAATATGAAGCAACTTGCATTCTAGTATAACTGAATCAAGTTATTCTTTGAACTTGTGATGTCTTTGATGCAGTTTCTCTTTTAAGGAACCTTCAAGAATAACACTTCAATTCCTATCCTCAATGCTACTATCCCTTTTTCATACATTTTCTTTTGAGGACTGAATTGGTTTTTGTGTGCCACACACTATAACTGCCGTTGGATACAAAGCAACTGTCATCCAGGTAGACTGTTATGCAATGTATCAGGTCAAGCACTTACTAAATTAAAATATCTTGCCAGTGGGGCATTGGTTCACTGGTGAGGTTGCAGGGAGCATCAAGCTGTTTACCGGAGGTCCATTCTTACTGTTTATGCCATAGATATTGCATAGTCTTAAAATGAAGTCTTCTCAGTGGGAGCATGTTTCTTGAAGTACTACCCCCCACAAAAATTTTAATATATCTTTCTCAATGTTTCATTCACATCATGAATTTTAATCTTAATTAACTTTGCATGCAATGATTGATCACAGTTCAAGTTTTCCCTCCCTGGATACACAAAATAAATATGGTAAAATAAAATGTACAAAGGATTTTACAAAATTTAATGATAGGTTATCATCTCACAAGGGAACATCTCTTGAAAACAGTTTTTGAATTTTCACTGTGCATGGAGTGTAGTAGATAGTGAGCAACACCCCCAGCTAATGGAGGCAATAACCAGTGTTGGGCTGCTATGAACACAACTGTCAGTCTGCATTTTCATTCATTGATATACAGTTGAAATTGGTTACAGCGTAAAAAAAAGTCCTTGCTTTATTTATACCGTTAAGATATATTGGGCCTTTTTGGTGAGGAGCTAGAAACAGCTAATTATGTCAAAACTTTTATGTGTCCACATGATTTGTTGTGATTAGAGTATGCAAACAATTTCATTTGATTTTGCTTCAGACCATTTTATGGCCCCAAAAGGTTTCTGTGCATGAAATGAAAGCAGTGTTGAGCAATACTGAAGGCCTTAATGTTTTGTATAACTGCATGGGCAGCACTAACTATCAAGGTAGGACATTTACAGGGACTTGCCTAGGCAATGGTTTTATTTCAAAAACATGAGACCACTACAATGAATTTCGAGAGCCATGAGTTTTTTGTTTAAGTGGTAGGAATTGAGATAAATAATTTAGGAAAACTTATCCTGTCAAGATTTTGAGGTCCAAGTTGTAAATTTTCATATTTGATTTTTAAGATGGAACAAGTATCAAAGAAAACAAAACTTGAAGAGATGAAATGGTGTAAATTATGAAATGGCCCATGATTTTTGGGGTGATGCAACAAAGAAGCAGATGGAAGTCCTCCAGTTAGTAGGTTGAGTGGTAAAAACAACATGCCATGTAAACATAAGAAGCCATTGAACTCTCCAGTGGCAATGTCTTGCCATAAAATGAAAGTTACACTGAAATCTCCCTAAAGGAAGGACGTGATGTGCAATGGATCTTAATTGTATAATTTATTAAGGACATGATATGCAATGGATCTTAATGGTATAGTTTACTTTGCTTTGCCCCAGGACATGATAAAGCATGACATGATGTGTAGCAGGTCTTAATTGTATAGGTCAGTCAACGTTACCTTTATTTATATATCATTCATCTTAACCTTTATTTATAGCAGTGAAACATGACTAAGGATTGGGTGTTTATCAACACATTATAAACTGCATTATCATTTTAGATGGTAGCATTTTGGGTTGTTATAGCATAGCAAGATGGAGGAAATTTTTCAAAGGAATGGAGGAAATTGAACCATTGGCAGATTGACTAATATCAAAGGAAGAAGGGGATACTAGTTCAACTTAGAATATCAGGTACATCAGAGTCATGGTTAGTGGAAGAATTGTTAGAATCATAATCCCAAAATGGGATTGTGCAATCAACTTGAGTCATAGCATGAAGGAAATTGGGTAGCAAGATTCATAGCTTTAGGAGATTGCTTTCTTTTAGGACATTTGTCTGCCCACTGACCAGACTCTTTGTAGATAAAGCATCTGTTCTTTTTAGGAGGAGAAGATCTTTGCTTGAATTTACCAAACCTCTTTTTCTGAAATGATCTTCTGTTTTGTTTGGTATACCTTTTACAAGAACAAACTTGATACTTCTTGGATTTATATTTTGACTTTGTATGGCAACCAAAATCATGTCTCTCATAGATTTGCAGAGTGCTGGATTAAGCCATTTTTGCTGTTTTTTCAATAACCTTTGCAATCTACGGTCTTTACATTTATTTTATAGAAACTTTTCAATTTCTAAATTTATGTCTGCAAGAGACATTTTGTCAATATCCAAGCCTTTCTGTTCTAATCTTGCTTCCATTAAATCTGGAATTGGCTCTGGCCATGATCTCCAGTAACATCTAATAAATACAAGCTCTGTGGGTTTTCTCAATATGATATAAAAGATATTGCATGACACATTTGTAATCTTCCCTCTGCTGTAGGTTACATAAACACAAACAAAGGAACATGTTAGAAGCATATGACTTGTCATCACTTTATCATAACACTCATTGCTAATTGCATTCATCAGATTCTGTAGAGGGTGTGAGCTGGTTAGTATTGGAAGCCTACCCAAGTCTCCCAACTTAAACCACCAATTTGCTAAATCCCCAGTGAAATCCCAAGTAAGTCTCCAGACTGCTTCCTGTTCTTTAAGTTTTCCATGTGAGAGGGCATTCTAGGTCTTTACCCATCCTTTCCATGCATTGAGGGTTTTTCTAATCTCGTGACGGCTGCGGCAGTCAAGATCTGTTATGGGATAGGCTTCTGATAAACTGGTCATAGTGGTTTCCAAAGGAGTATGAGGATGATTGGGTGGAGGTGGTCATTTGTTAGATAACCATTTGAAGTATCCGTTTGATCCAGGCTTCAAATGGGCTGGAGGACCTGGATATGTTACAGTATCAGAATGGAAGTGTGATCCACTAGTTTCTGCATCATGCATTACAATATCCATTACCTGTTTTCTTTTAAAAGCATTTAATTTATAACATTTTATTTGTTCTCTAGCCTCTGTCAATTCCTTTTGTATTCTGTTTAATTTAAAACACGAACTTGGTGTTCTTTGGGGTTTACTAAAGGAATACTCTGCCAGGGTATCTATCTCAAAGCCTTATATTCTAGCAATCTTTTCCCTTTCTTCCTACAAAGGAAGAACTTTAGACATTAATGCTTTATTTGGACCATGTAATTCTGAATAAAAAACGAAAGGAGGAAATCTTCTAGTTTCTTGTTTACAGCGGAAAGAATGTGTTCCACGACTTCATTAAGTACTTATAGTCTGTTTCCAAGATCTTCATGTTTTTCCTTTTGTTCTGTCAACCACTGAAGAGTATGCTGAAGTTATTCAATTTTTCTTTCGAACTTAGAATATCTCTTGCTACATCATCTAGGTTTCTAGCCATGAGAGATTGTTGGAGGTTGTTATAATTTATCATTTTTTCTTCAGAAGAAACTGTATCTTCTTCTTTTTTGAATTTCACAAAAGTGAAAACTGCAATCGTTTTCTATTACTTGTTTGAATGATTGTGCTGGAAGATTTTTTCTTTCAAACATTATAGAAGAACTAGATCCTTGTCTGGGAAGTCTCATAGCCTTCATGGGAAACATAGGGTTACCAGCCTCTTCTTTCTTTTATTTATTTTTCTTTATCAATGGCACAATTAGCTCTATTGGGATTTGCTGCTACTGCATCAGTGTGTTGCCTATGTATGTAATGTCCCCTTCCAATTAACCGTGATGGAGGGTGAATCAATATCCTATACGACTCCCGTAGGCTATAGTCAACAAGGAAAAAGGGAGTTAAGGAGGTGACACTAGGTAAAAAGATTGACAAACCCTAAAAGTGACATTAAATAAAATAAACAATTATATTTAAATGGAGTTGAAGGGAAAAGATTTGATTTGGTCAAAATGGGGGAAAGATCTAGAAGGTCAAGAGGAAGGATAAATAGATGCGCAACCCTTTCCCTTGGCATTATGTCTTGATATCTTATTGAGTGCTCTTGTAGTCAACGTTTTCGTTGGGGTTTTGGGAAGAACTCTTCCACTGCAGGTTTAGTTTCGGTGGTGCAATATCCACCCTAGCTAGACAAGAGGAGTATTCATCCAGAGTTTTCATTGGCATTCATTTGGTGTTTGATTCTCACTGGAGGAAGTTGGGAAGCATATCGGCTTGCGTAGGGTGTGTACGATGAATTTCAGGAAGAGGCCGGGTTTCAAATCTGCAAGCACCAAGTGGTTTGCGCATTTGTAAAAGGGGTCGCCCCCACGGGTTGTCTCGCGAGGACCCGCTAGATACCCCATAGTCATCCCGCGAGGACCTCTGGGAATTGGGGTTTGTAGCCATGTGTCAGATCGGGGTTGTGAGGAGCTCAGGAAAGGAAGGTCGACTGCAGATAGAAGCTCTTGGAGCAGAGCAACAAACG
>JASDQU010363850.1:0-11659 GCA_032191745.1 Picea mariana
TACCAGATATATAAAATATGCAGAACAGAAATGAAATGCTAGAAATGACAGAATAACAGTAAAATATCCAGCATAATCTTCACAATACACAGAAATGATATACAAAATAGCAACAGAAATAGCACTTTGAATCAGATAGCAATGTTCACAGGCCTCTTCGAGGGGGCAACCTCCAATCGAGTGGCGCTCTGTTACAATAATATCCAATATAGGGTTCTCATACCCTCGACTCCTATTTATACTAAAAAGAAGCATCTAGAGGAAGATCCTTCTAGAAGCGGAAGCTTCTATTAGGTCTTCTTACATCCGCCTTATTCTATTTTATTGAAAGGTCTTATTAATATTGACCTTTATTACATCCGAATACATTGATCTACCTATGTGGGGGTTAGGACCTTAACATAAACCTTCGTAAAAAAATTATTCTTCCTAATAAAGATTGAATCTCTTTTATATTTTTGGGAATATTTATAGTATCTATTGCTTCAATCCTCTTAGGATCAATCCTGATTCCATCCCTAGATACGATATGAACTAAAAGCTTACCTTCCCGCATGGCGAAATGTGATTTCTTCGGGTTTAAAGATAGACCAAACCTGCGACATTTTTTGAAGGTCTGTTTGAGATGCATCAAGTGTTCCTCATCAGTTTTAGAGAAAACCATCAAATCGTCGAGGTAAATGACTACGAACTCATCCCTTTCTCTTATGAAAGCGATGTCCATAGCGCGCTGGAAGGTGGCCCCTGCATTCATCAAACCAAAAGTCATTTTTTCATACATGAACGTACCCCATGGTGTGGTGAAAGCTATTTTTTCCTTGTCTTGTTCATTCATGGCGATTTGATTATAACCAGAGAACCCATCTATCATAGACATTCGGTTTGCTCCAACTATTTTTTCTATCACATGGTCCATTTTGGGCAGCGGATAATTGTCCTTGAGAGACAACTTATTTAAGTTTTGAAAATCCACGCACAATTTGATTTCCCCACTCTTTTTCCTGACCGGGACCAGGTTTTCTACCCAGTCCGAGTATCTCAGAGGTACGATTATTTTCGTGTCTAAAATTTTTTTAACTTCTTTTTCGATCACAGGTAACAAAATGGGGTTAATCTTCCTAAGCTTTTGCCTAAACGGTTTGACCCCAGGCTTCAAAGGTATCTTGTGATCAATTATGGAAGTGTCATATGTTCTTAACTTGTCATAAGATTAGGCGAAAACATCCTTATAATGTCTGCATAGGTTTTTATACTTAAATTTTACTTCGGGAGGGAGGAACTTGGATATTTTTACCACCCTGGATTATTTTTCAGTTCCTATATCACAGTCCTCCACTTCTTCTGGTTGGGGCTGTAAAGTGGATTTTACCGGTACGTCATTTTGATCAAAAAGTATTTCTAAAGGAATCAATCCTTTCGGAATCTGGTTGTTTTTTAGGACCAACATACAATGATCCGCAATTTTTTCTTGGAAAGTTTCAGGATCTTCCCTATATTGCATGATCCACATTGGGTCATTTTGATTTTCTTGGTCTGCATGAGTTTCGGAGAATTCACCCACTGCTGCAAGAAATTTCTTAATCTGTTCATCATCCTCAAAGACCTTCCAGTGTCGGATATTGTCTGGTATAGAGGGTTTGTATCTGATTTCAATGTGATACTTCAATTTGAAAGTCATGGGAGGAGAGAAGGTTGAAACTTCTTTTGCCAATGCATCAGCATGTAAATTCTCTATGCGAGGGATAAAGTGGACATTTACTGATGAGAAAAAGTTTTCCATGAGATCCCAAGCACAATTTCTGTATGTTCTTAATATGGGATTCTTGGCTAGGTACTGTCGGTTTATTTGTTTGACTATTAACTCTGCATCATCATATACCTCTAAGTTATTTATATTTAGCTTCTTGGCAGCCTCTAATCCTAAGACCAACGCTTCATATTCGCATACGTTGTTAGTGTAATCTATATCCCACTGCAATCAGTAGGAAAAAGGAACAACGAACTTACCTCCAGGAGCCACTAAAAGAACTCCTGCACCTGCCCCTTCAGAAGATGAAGCACCATCAAAATACATTTTCCAGACACCGGTGTTACACAAGTCCTATGTCATGTAACTTGACTGCTCTCGCTCCATATCATTTTTCTCCATACAACCATCTAAACCATCATCAAAAGACAAGATACAATTTCCCAGATCTTGGTCCGCAATATAAATAGAGAAATTGTTTGGGTTTTGAGGGTCACTCACTGTATATGCTAATCTAGTTTCTCTGTACAATCGAGTGAACTGACCAGCGAACAAAGGAATTGTGGCAACTGTCATGTTCAATTGAAGAGAACCCCCCAACTTGGCTCCCCATGACCTAGATAACAACAAGCCATACTTAGGGGGAATATTTGCGATAACCGCATCCATCAGGATACTCTTAACCGGGACCTACGCCAGGGTAACTATCAGATCTTTTATCATCCCCATACACTTAACCCTTCTCGAGTCAAAAGAATACAAATCTCCATAAGGTCTGGTGATCTGGAGACCCAACTTGTCCATCATAATTTTAGGCATAACGTTATGGGAGGCTCCGGAGTCTAACATGCAATTATGTAGCAACTGATCATACACATTCAGAGTGATATAAAAGGGAGCAATGGTGTCTTTGGCCCCTTCAAAATGGGGACCAAAGGTGATGTTAGGTTTGTCATCTTCCAGGTTTCAAACATCAAACTGTCTTTCTAGCTCAGAGACACCTATCGCTTTGGTAATTTGCTTCCGATAAACGAGGTTTTTCGCTAATTCTACCAAAGGGATTGGTATCTTAATTTTATTTATCTCATTTTCAAAACTGAAAGATCTGCTCCCCTTGTCTGTTTATTTGGTTGAGACTTTTGAATCCTTCCTTTCTGACTTATTTGTCTGGACCACTTTATCACTCATGGTCCTAGTTGAAGACGTAACTTTATTTATTGGTTCGGTTCCTTGTGCTTGGGTTTCAACTTTTTTCACTTTGGACTCTTGTGTGCTTACTACTTTAGTTTTGTTGTTGGGTAATAAGGTCTCTTCCAAAGGAGGCTCATAAGCTTCACCTCTTTGGAGGATTTTCTTGGGTTGATTAGTTGAGGTGGGCTTACTCTTAGATCTTAAGTTGTACTTTGGTTGAAACTCAGCCATTATCATCTCAGTTTCTGGTTGAGATTCACAGAGATCAGTGTGATCATCTTCTTCACCCTTATTCGACGGTCGTGGCATGTTTAGATATTTTTCATAGTCTTCTCGAGTCAGATATGGTTGAGGGCAATCATCACCTAAGTTCGTTACATCATTATCCGAATCTCCAAAGTCTTGAAAATCGTTCACTCCTATACAATTTTCATTCTTTAAGGGAGCTTGTATTTTTTGATCTTCATTTTTTATTTGTCTTTGTTGGTTCAGGGGGTTGGGGTTCCTCTTGAAATCCTTTTTGGGGAAAGAGTCAGCTTTGGCCTGTTCGAGCTCCATTCTGGATATTTTATTTGACAGTTCTTTAATCACTCTGGCCATATCGTCCACCCTATCGTCTGCAGATCTATTAGACCCTGAAGGACCTGCTTGTTCTCTAAAGCGTTTGGTATTTCGATTTCCAGCTTCTAGTTTAGCTTTAAGCTTACCCAAAGCCATCATATTAGACTCTATTTCTACTACATCATTCTGCATTCGGTTTAGGGTGGCTCCCCTTCTTTCTCACAAAAGGAGTGCAAAATCTGGTTCGAAAGCTTCGATGAAAGTTACTTTGGCCGCAGGTTGGGACGGTTTAACCTCAGCTGGGATTTTATTATACAGTTTGTTGAATCTTTGAATAAATTCCATGACTATTTCTGAGTTATTTTTCCTTAAAGACCCAAATTTGGTTAAATAATATAGATGGTCTTTTCTCTCGCCCCATTGTCTGAGGAAAGCATCTTCCAAAGCGTCGTAAGATAAGATAGATGATGCAGGTAGGCTCCGAAACCAAGTTCGGACTTGGACTTTGAAGGTTTGGACAAGAAGTCTCAAATATATGTCCTCATGTTCGATACCTAGGATATCGGCGAATTGATTGAAGAAATTAATATGTTCGGCCACGGTCAAATCCCCTTCCCCGGTGAACTTCGGTAAATTTTTTTGTGTAATTTTCGGGAAGGTCATGTAGAGGGACGGGCAATACTAAGGGAGCATATTTGGCTGCAAATTTCACAAAAAATCTGGGAGGGGGGGCAGGCCCTTGGCCTCCAGCTCCTCCTAGAGGGGCTCCTCCCCCTCCTCCTCCGATAAACCCTCCACCTCCTCCTACAAACCCTCCACCTCCTCCTCCAACAACTGCCATCGTTATTTGTGGAAAGTGATAAAGGGGGTTTTGGAAAATTAAAAGTGACTTTGTTTTCTTCGCGAAGAGAAAAATTTGAAGATGGAAGATAAGGGACGCGAGGACTCAGTTCCTTGGATTTGCAAGAGGCGGAATCAGGAGAACCGACAGGTGTGGAAACTGAGTGTGTAACACACTCTTCAAAATTTGGTGAAGTCAGGAAATTCAACTGAAGGAAAGATGGTATGTCAAAAGCCAACAAACTTTCAAGAGGGCCCTTTCCTTTGTGTACTAATGGGACTCTCGGATGAAACTCACTCCTAACTTCGAAGCAGTTTGGCGTTGAAACTTTAGTATCAAAGAGAGGACTGAGTGAAGTGGAGGGTTCGGAAGAACTCTTAGTCTTCAACGGTGGGGTTTTAAGTTTGTAAACTGCAACGATTGGCTTAAGAGAGCCTCTCGCCTTTAGAATCTTTTCAGGATCGGTAACGGGCATAATCTGCTTACCATCCAGGTTTTTTTCTGGTATACCAGTCTGCTATGGTGCTCAGATTCGTTACTATGCTATCCGAGATCCGAGGTGGCGGGTGACCAAAAATGGCGACATGCAGGGGCACCATCACCCAGTTAAAAATTTCATACGCAAAATTTTCCGCTTTGTTTTCCCATAATTTTTCATGATATACATGTATGGGTTCATCTTCGGCCGGAGTCCAACTCCAGCTCATTAATGGAAATGGTGTCATAGAACAAATTTCATCGATAATCTATGTGGACATGAAGAATGAAGACACCTTTCCATTCTCTTTCTGCGCCAGATACTCTGTGACCCGGCTAGTCAAGCTATGGAAAAGCATCTTTGCCCAGTCAAAGGAACTGCCTTCGGTGACCCAAAACATTAGAGGCACCCACGAAAGAAAAAAATGTGAGGTGTCTTCTCTCCTGTACAACTTTCATGTCATCATGGCTATGTATTTGTACTGCGGTTCTAAAGAAGCGATTGAATATATGCCGTGGCTATCAGCTCTGAACTTCGCGGTGTTTGAAAACCAATCCTTTATTAAACTAGACATCATTTTATCATATTATACACATTCCTTCTGCTTGAACTCGTCTAAGAATTCAATGCCATATGTGTGGTCAGACGTCGCGGGCAGCTTATACATGGTTTGCAGATGTTTCGGCCTGAAAGTCCCGATGGTGACTTTCGTCTCGTTCATGATACTCCTGGTCGGTATGTCCACATGATCCAACGCCCATCGGACCATGTCATAATATGGAAGCAATCGTGGCCTGGCTGCTACTTTGTGCATTCCGGATTGGATGACTATTTTGTACTTGGTGGTTATATCATCTTTTTCGTTGTCGCTAGAGTCGTCGGAATAATCCACCAATTTTGCTTGCAGAATATCTGAAATATATGACCAATTCGAGACCGAGTTGATACTTCGGGGTGAAGTATCAGAGACATTGTTTGAGCCTTGTCCCAAAAACTCAACATTCGCCTTTGATGCTTTTCGCGGAGCCATGGCTGAAGCTTGCATTTTAGCTCTTCTGCAATAGAACTGTGTATACATACAGAAGTCAGTATACTCAGAGGTGATGTGCTATGCGTGCTATGAAAATGCATTTGTTATAATGAACCACAACTCTTATATATACTCAAAAAACTTGGTACCCTTCAGAACAATTCTGTCAAATCATCTTTAGAAATAAATTTTTCCATAAAAATCAGATCTTATATCCATCGATTTGCCCTATTTCCTCATTAATGTGATAAATTTTGGCGGTTTTAAAATCTCAGTTGGCGTATGGAGGAAAAAGGCTACCTCGTAAATTGTGCAGACATCAAAGAGCGGGATATTCATTGATTTAGCTTAATTAATCCGGTTTTACCACTGTTAACAATGTTTCGGTACTCGTTATATCGTGGATTTTACTTAAACATTTTGAACCTCTAACACCCGAGACTACGATGAACGATTTTGGTTAATAAAAACAAAATCGTGATTAGGAGCTCAGTTAATTTTATAATCATTATATTCGCCATATCGCGACTCAGAGCTTCGAAGATAAGTTTCTGGAAGATTTACATGCCGAGTTGCGAAACCGCGAGATCGCGGCAACATGAATTAATTAAAAAGGAAGCTAATCTTGGATTAAGCGATCAATTAATTATGTTATAACTGCATCGTGATTTTGTGAGTCGGGGTTTAGACGGTGAAACTTTCGAAAAGGACAACGCCGAGTGGCGAAATGCCGAGAGAATCTTTTACCACGGTTTATCTTTTACCCTTAACCTTGACATGAGTTACTCAAATAAGGACCTCGTGTTCTCAGCTAACAGGGCTATGAAAATAAATTTTTGGGTTTGGCGAACGCCGAGGTGCGAAACCCCAACGACGTTTAATCATGAGTTAGGGAAAATTTTACCCTCGTTACAATCTTGAGTGAAAAGTTAAAACGATTTCGATGTTTCATGACTTGGGACGTGTGAACTACATGAGTTATAGTATCCAACCTACGAGATCCCGAAGTAGAACAAGAAGAGGAAACATTTTTACGAAAGGTAGGACTTGTTTCGAGAGTAGAATAATCATCGCTACTCGCGTGATAAAGCTTTTGAGATCTTGATATCTCAGAGGGAAAAATGAAAACCATTTTTTAGATTTCAAGCATTAAGAATGAAATTTGTGACGGGCTAGAAAAACAGGGGTGGCTCCAATAGGGGACATGGATATAGATGGGGCCTGAATTAATCCACAAGATAGTGAGTGTCTAGAATAATGGCCAAGAATGGTCCAAGGGGGGAATTACCCATGTATATTAATTTATCCCAATTTCCTAAATTTTCTATTGGTATATGAACCTTCTAATTTCTAATTGAGTGTTCCAAAATCCAATCATTGAACACATGTAAGAGGGTGGGTGTGAGTGGTAACATCTCAAAGTTATTGGGCACATGGGGGTTGAGTACAATCAACTTGGGGAAGGAGAGTAAATATGTATGGGTAACTACAACCGTTTTTACACATTGAGATTGTGTGCATGAGGAGCACGTAGAGAGAAAGAAAAAGAGATCGGAGCTAGTGCAACGATGAAGGGAAAATTCTAGAGAATGTTGAAGCATAACTGGAGTGTTTTGGAGTTGAATATTGAAGAACCTGGTTGTGAAGCCTGGAGGGTGAACTCCTGAGTGAGTTTCACTAAAAAAACAAGTCTTTGTTGTTGTTGCTGGTAGTTTTTCCTACCAATGAATTCCCTTGAGTTCCCAGCTGAAAGATTCCTATCTACCTATGCTAGAGAGACCTTGATAAATGAATGGGATTTCCGAGGGATTGAGATTAGTGAAGGGGTACATTCCTTGGGTTGGGTAGGTCAATAGGAAGAGAGTTGGTGGAAAATAGGGATAGTTGTAGAAAGATAACAATGGGTTGTGAGTTTTATGAGTTGTGAGTGGACAGTGAGAGACCACCCTCTTTTGTGGATTACTAGCCTTAGCTCGAGGGTGACTGTTTGTTGATATTTTGAACAATCATTCTATCATTGGGTGGAACACCTGTCCCAAGAAGCTAGTTGCACATCTATTTTAAAGATAAGTGTTTTATCTTGTTGTTGTGGTGTCTTATGAGTTTATTTGTTGTGAATTAACTATGTAACTGAGAATGATTTATATGTTGTTGAAAGGATCTTTTGGTTTTATTTCATGTCTATTTTAGATTGTTGTAAATGAATCAAATAAATGGTAATAGATAATAGTTATTTTTTGTTGTAATTCATAGCTGAAAGCTACATGAAATCCATTTATTAGTAGAAAAAATTTAATTTATGAGTTATTTTGCACTATAATGTCCCTTTGTTAGGTTGGGGGATGTTACATTATGGTATCAAATCCCTCATATTCAAACACTGGGCTTGTATGGGCCAATACGGTTCTGAATTGGTCAAATTCATTGTTATAGATTTGTCTATGCAAATTTGGGGGGAAACAAAGAAGAATTAGAGTGGAACTCCCTAAATTTGTGAGTAAATTCAAGTTTAAAGAAGTCAGATTTGTTCAATAGGTTCAATGGAGCCAATATACAAAGTTGTAAAGACGAATTTGATTTGGAATGCTCGAATTTCATGTTTTAATGACTACTATAGAGTTGTAGGAATTTTTGTGGATCGATGCCTGAGATCATGTTTGATCTCGATATCGATGACGGAGATTCTCTTTGATAAATTTAAAAATTCATAAAGTATCGATCATTTGAAAGGTTGATTAGATTGACATCCAAGATTCATTTTTGGTTGTTTCAAAAATGGATCAAATTGACGGTTGAGATTCGTTTTTGTTCGTTGGGAAGTTGGGGATGATTAACAACCAAGATTTATTTCGGGGGTTTTTGAAATGGATCCGGTCAACGATTGAGGTTCACTGATAAAGTTGGGTGAAGTTTGGCGAATCAATGGTTCAGATCATTTCGATTGGAAGATCGACAGTTTAGATCAATTGGAGAAATGTAAAAAAGATTCTAAGTGTTGAAGTTCACCAAGAGAAATCATCGATGGTCAGGTTGGATAAAATGATGAAGATTTGGTTCGACCATAAGACATCTATGATCGTCAATGGTCGATGGTTGGGTGTTGGTTGAATCCAAGGAAGTATTTTCAATCACTAACGGAGATCATTGATGGCCAATGGGTTGAAGGTCAGGCATCAGACGATTCGGCGAAGTGTTTTTGAACATGCAAGAGAAATCATCAGTGGTCAGGTGTCAACTGAATTCAACGAGGTATTCGAGTCATCCAAGAGAATCAGTCAATGAATGATGGAGGGAAGAGGGTGATGATGTGTCATTCTGCATCATCATCCATGTGTCATGCCACGTATCCAAGTTTACACCTTAGGATGATGTGTCATTCCATGTCAACATCCATGTGTCATGCCACATCAACCAATAGAGAGGGTTGATGGACGACGGTCAGGTTGACCGAATTGAGGAAGTGTTTTCGTCAGTCAGTGGGGATGGCTGAAGGTCTATGGGTCGATGGTTTGGAATTGAATGAAGTAGTGAGGATTTTTCATTCTCTAACGAATATCACCGACGGGAGACGATGGGATCGACCAATTTAGAGTTGTGTGCAAATCGATTTTCATAAAAATGGGTTGACGACAGACAGTCGAGTCGACATTTAGGGAAAGGAGTTGTGCATAATCAAAGGAAAGTGTCAATCACTGATTGAATGATGTAGTCATATCCACAACTCATATTTCATGTGATCTAAAATCGATGTATTAGATTCAAAGGGTTGTTACAATAGTAAAACAATCAATTTTATGTGAATTTTTGTGGTTTTTGAAAGTCATTAACTTGTGGACCATTTTTTAGGGCCTAAACAATATTTTTAGCAAATAAAAACCTATGAGAACAAAGTATACCAAATAAATCAAATAAAAGAACTCAAAGAGAGCTATCCAATGAGCTAAATTGTTCCCAAAACAGAGCTCGTATGAGAAAGTTACAACCAAAATAGTAAAGGTAAAATTTTGGCACAAATTTACTTCTAGAGGGCATAACTCCTTTCTCATAAGTTTGTTTGGGGTACATGAGTAGTCGATGGAAATATTATGACTCATATAATCTAGTTATGGAGCTAGAATTAGGTTATGGGTACCTGAAAATGTGCTGAGAGTGAAAGAAGACACATGTAGCATACAAGGATAAATTGGGTGAAACAACCTAAACTTTTACAAACCATAACTTTCAGCTCAGAGCTTAGATTCAAGAAAGAGAATAATCATTGGAAATATATTGAGGAGTAGAAGACATATATCAACATAGAATTTTCAATTTGATGATAAAATTTCTCAGAAATTAATAAATAGATTTCTATAGTAGTAAACGAGTGGGAATTGCAACATGTAAATGTTGTAACTTTTGGCTCATAACTCATATTGAGGCATGGGTACAACCATTAGAAAGTTGTTTCAAAGAGGAATGCATCAAGGGAATCGAAATTGAAGTTTCACAATGTGTCCCTTCATAAATTCATGAATAAATAACATTTATTCTAATGGGTGAAATGTTTTATTCGATTCATGTTTCTAACAGTAATTATTGCATGCACATTTCTTGCAGAATTAGAGGTATAGGAAATAAAATTTGGTTCTTATATGAGGACTGGAGTTATAGAAGATGCTCAGGGATATCACATCCATGAGGAAGAGATCATAGGTCAACATGTCAACATGGGGAATGTTGAGACATAGTCAAATGGAAGAAGGAATATGAATGATCTGGGATCTTTTCGTTAGGTGACTTATTAAAGAATTGTATAAAACAAGCATAAACAAAAGTACACCATAAAGAAGGAAAAGATCAAAAGGAAAGAGACATAAGCATACAATATGAACACAAATAAATTGATAACGGAGTTCGTCCCTGGTGGACTACGTCTTTGGGTCCTGCTCTCAAATGGGTAGGCCTTTTTATTAACTCCACAAAAGAATTGGGAAAAATACATAAGTATACCTCATTCTGGAGTTAAGCTACATAATATTTGATCATATTAGAAAAATAACACCACCACTACATTCTTGGCATCGTTTTACCTAAAATTGACTATCTCCATGCCTCGATCTGAGTCTGACACTTTCATGCCCAAGAGACACCCCTACCTTAGTTTTCATGTCACTGCTCCTGCAATTAATGACTGGACTGTCTCGCATTCTATGCCAAAATATGTCTTGAAAACTATGCCCAAATCCGTACCATATGGACACACTTGGTCTCACATGTCTCGTCTCCCGAAACACTAACCGAGCCCTCTTCTTATACAAAAATTGTGGCAGTTAGGAATAAATGTAATGGTTGGTGGAGTGATTAGCATATGCTATATTAGGCCATAGGTTGGTGGAGGTCCCGGGGTCAAATCCCATGGGCCTCCCCATTTTATCATGTAGTTGCAATGATTTATGGCTACCTACAAGATACCAGATATATAAAATATGCAGAACAGAAACGAAATGCTAGAAATGACAGATAACAGTAAAATATCCAGCATAATATTCACAATACAAAGAAATGATATACGAAATAGCAACAGAAATAGCACTTTGAATCAGATAGCAATGTTCACAGGCCTCTTCGAGGGGGAAAGCTCCAATCGAGCAGTGATCTGTTACAATAATATCCAAGCTAGGGTTCTCATACCCTCGACTCCTATTTATACTAAAAAGAAGCATCTACAGGAAGATCCTTCTAGAAGTGGAAGCTTCTATTAGGTCTTCTTACATCCGCCTTATTCTATTTTATTGAAAGGTCTTATTAATATTGACCTTTATTACATCCGAA
>JASDQU010363851.1:0-11659 GCA_032191745.1 Picea mariana
AAAAAATAAAATTTGTAAATAAATTTTCAAGGGACCATTTGGAGTCCAATTTTGGGTTGTTTATTTACATAGGGTTTTGTTGTCAATATCACAATTTCAATTAGGTCGTAAATAGCTATGATTTTCATGTTTAGGAAAAACCAATCTTTTACGTAGCATCACTTTTTGATTTAGGTGTTGATTTTAAGGTTTTTCTGAGCTACTGTCTGAGTTTCGAAGGCCATGTTCGAAAAATGTTGTAATTTTGACCACATTTAAAAAAATGGTGCTACAGATAGCACCACGTTTTGATTTAGGGATTGATTTTCATGTTTTTTACGCAAAAATATGGGTTTTAAGGGCTAGAGTTCTCGTTTTGAGGCCACAGTTCTCGTTAAGTCAGTAACTATGTTCTTAGTTCATGCAGTATAAGAAACTCTGTTCTTGAATCATGCTTACATACAACACAAGAAGCGTTGGGATAATTGTGGTTGTTTTAGAGGAGTTTTGTATCTAACCTGTGCAAATAAACAACCTTGGAAACATGATGAAGTGTTCGCTTGGTGGTCTGGTAAAACTTAAAGGGAAAGATGGTAAGCTAGAAATGACCACATGTGCCTCAAGACAGAGCTAAAAAAAATTCACCTTAACCATCTCATATTGCAAATAACAGATGTCCTCCTCTCCCACTCGCACAGGGCATTCTGCCGAAATAAAATCAATTATATCAAATGAGTGCAAAGTAGGAGAGGGTATGCAGATAACTCCACCGGGGCTATGGACACTCGCTTGTAGCAGAGTAAGGTTTGTGTCGTCGTGGTGACTCCACCGGGGCTATGGATGCTCGCTGGCAGCAGAGCAAGGTCTGTGACGTCGGGGTGACTCCGCCGGGACAATGGATGCTCGCTAGTAGCAAAGAAACACCGTAGCAAGTGAATGATGATAACTAAAAGGCTCGGTGCTAGTGAATGCTTTACTCGACTCTTGTCAAAAGAGGGAATGTGTCATGGTTAAATGAAACGAAGGTGGAATAAAGGTTGAAACCCCACAGGTAGGACCAAATTCACCAGCCATGGAATTTCAAACGCAAGGATAGAAGAGGCTCTAATAAACAACCAGTTAAGTTCTTAACCAAATTTTGCATGAGCTGAGCCCGGGGAAGGAACAAAGATTCTTCTTTCGCCCAGTAAGTCGCCATTTGTTGAGCACTCAACACACCCTAAAAAGCCTTATCAAATTTTTTCACCTTTTGGGTACCACTTGTTTTCTACACTATCCGACTCGATTTAATTTTAGGAAATGTTTTATCTTTGTTTGTTTTCATGACTCCCATCACCTATTCATGTTAGTTTGAAATTATGAAACCTCATGAATAAAATACCTTAACACCTGAATTAAGAATTGACAACCAAACATTGCACCTAACGCGCTCAGGTTCAGCATCAGAAAGAATTCGAGTAAGTAAAGGAACCACACATAAAACAACAATCACCGAGCATCGATCCTCATCGACATTGGCAAAAGGCAGTTTTGGTTTGCGTAAGTTATTCACATAAAGGTTTGAGAGATAGCTGACCCCCTTCGACATTGGTAAAATACAAAGAAGACATACGTTAACAAAATATGTAAAAAAATCGTCGATAGCCGATGTTCGATGCGCTTTATCGGGATCAAAGAAAATACAGAAGGATTACAACAAAGAGTTCTGACCGCGATAGATTTATCTTCGACTGTCGATCCCTGATGCATTATCGACATCGAGACTTTTTCGAGGGAGTTGAACCGAGAGCACTTGGGTATGTTTACCGCTGATCGTCGATCCTTAACAATTTTTGGCGTTGGCGAGTTAGGAGTTGGTTTTAGAATGAATGTCTTAAAAGAAAGTCCAGACTCCAATTAACACGAACGAATTAAGTCATTGGTCTTGAACACCACGTGTCTTTACGAGGTAAGAGGGTCGTACTGTCTAGTTCCATCCCGAGTCATTTTTGGTTCCTTGGGTCCTAGTCACACCTCCAAGTCAACGTTGTCACGTCAGCACTGTATGGTAAGATCGATCAGCATCGGAGATTTTGCAGGAGGATATCAATGGAAAAATGTTCACATCACAATCTTGACCCCCGATCCACCAACTGAAAGAGAGAAATGATGGGATGTTTGCGGGATTAGATACAATCGAATTTTGGACATTTAAGGAACTAGTTAATGCCCGTTCCCGCATTAGTTTCTATCCCGTGCGTCGATTAGACAACGACATTTTGAAATCATCGATAGACCACATTACCACCTGCACCTCCACCGTCAACCCACGATGAATTTAAGTTCAAACTCCTCTAAAGATTCGGTGACAAATTTATTGAAATTTCACTCATAACTTGAATTGAATGACTGATGCGACACGATAATATATTCCCTATTTAAAATCTCTAGAACCATTGTGAACAAATTCATTCTATGCATAAGTGAATTCCAGAACGTCCGAAGGAGTAGAGCGAGCAACTCGAGAACTGGACTGCCCCTTTTCATTACCAAAAACCAAGTTTAACAAAGCTTCAGAGGTATGTATTCAAGTCTGTCAATTCGCTGGTTATAATTTATATGTGTTCGCTCGGTTTCTTACACAGTATTCAAACTCTGCTCAAGTTGCAGGAACAATGCCTCAGCGAAAGCCAACCACCAGATGCTCGCCGAGAGCACCAAAGCTGAAATAACTTGAGATAGGCGAAGGTTCTTCTTCGGGGATCATGAGGCAGTTGGAATACGCCCCTAGGGTGGAGCTTGTCGTCAAAACATCAACAAAGAATTTTTTTATTCCAGCCTCCGGCCTTTGGCGATACAGAGGCAAGCACTAGATCCAAGGTAGTGCTCCGACAGTGGGGGGATCTCTTCAACATGATTAGAAGAGCAGAATTCCTGGAGTATATCCCACACAACGACCCGAACGTAAGGGCGCTCGATGACCAGGTGTTCCCTAACATCCGATGGTTGTATCTACACATGGTGGTGAGAAAAACCCTCGTTTTCCCCTGCATAAAGGTCCTGAGATGGCTCATCGACCATGCAAACGGGAATAAGTGATTGATCAACGATGAGAATGGTGAATGAGTCAGAGTTTTCTTCTCGATAGAGGTCCATAAATACTACAAGCTCAGGGACTCAGAAGAGCGGCTCAACACAGACTTTGTGGTGAAGTTTTATGAATTCCATGACACCAGCCAGTTGATGGCTTCATGGTGGAGTGAAGACAAAAAATTCACCAATCAGAGAAATGGTTGGTACGGGAAAATCAACTTGAGGGAGCCATACATCTATTTGATGATTTTCATTTGCCGACTATATGAAGAAAATGATTGTTCCAAGTTTTCAGAAGCATGAATGCCTTTGGAATACACAGTGGCAATCGTTAGGAGCAGATTCAACTAGGGAGTGATAATCTCAAAATAGTTGAGCACCTGTACACAATAGGATCAATCGGTGAAGGAGGGAGAGGCACCAACTTTCTACATGGCCTCATATATGCTTGATGTCATGTGCGCAAGGAATGTCTTCACCTGCATGAATCTAAGCTAGCATGTTGCAGAAATCCCGATCTACATCTACTTCAACGTGCTATGGTAAAACATGTACAATAAATATTACGCCCTCATCTGCGATGAATTCATCGCCCACATTTATTTTATTATTTTTAAGAAGGAATGACCAAGAACTTCAACGGGAAATCTAAGAGAGATGGGCTGATTGTGAAAAGAGCTGGACCAAGATCAATCGGGCGATGAGAGACATTGGTCTTCCAGAATTTGGCGTGCCTGAGGACTTTTTCGACTTGCATGACATAGTCAAACTACATGCAGAACAAGACTCATCATGGACTGCGTAGATAGAAAAGGTGGAAAACATGGTGCCAGGTCAAGTACAACTATTCATAGAGCACATGATCAAGGCTCAGACAATGTTACAACAATTAAGTGTTAAAGTAGTCAAGTATCAAGCATGAACAATGGAGATAAAGGATATCCTTTCGGCCTTGATGGACCAACATAGATTCCTGTATGCCAACACATGTGATGAACTCTTCGTCAAATGGTTAGAGTATGAGAAGAGTCATCTTCTCAAGTGAAACCATTTGATGACTCTTAGAAGACTGAGAGATGAAAGCGCCATGTGGCGATGCTTTGTTTTACTTTGCTTGCACTTTTGATAGTTATTTTTAGTTAGTATTTTGTTATAAATAAGAGGATCAACCTATTAGAAGGGGTCGATGGTTTTTGCAAAGACCCTCATTTTTGGAATTGTAAATAACTATTTCAGAGCTACCTTAATTGAGAAGTCCTTTTTAGGACCAGAGACAAGTTTCTATTTTTCATCGAAGGCATGTGTGATTGGATCATAAGGAGGAATTACTTCTGACTTTATCTCATGAATGGATGTTATAATGAGTAAGAGTTTCCGAATCTATTGATAAGTTAGCTGATTCAATATTTTTATAGTTCTTATCTCTAATGATGGAAAACAAATCATTGTGTTAATGTGTGATTAGTGATTAGATCTAAGGAAACTATTTTTCTTGCCATCATTTATTGCATGTATGTTCTCTTCCGATAATTGTATCTCAATCAATAATTGAAGTACCAACAAGTTGATGTATTAGTACTAGGCTCATCATAGGTGTAAGAATTATTGTCTGCATGCTTGTGCATGAGGCTTATCTCGAGCTCAACCTTCTTCAATAGTTAAGCTTTCCCCTTTTGTTACCTAGTTGGTTTATACCAACACTTGTCTTGTATCAGACCCACGTATAAGAGAAAATACAAAAAAGAGAACGTTCAAACTGAAGGAGGATTTTTCGCGAGAAGATATCCTGTAAATCACTATGTAAAGCCCATCAATTATTTAACTGGATCACAAGATCTGACGAACCATTCCACTATTAAACGCTGTAGAGTCTAATTGGGCCTCGGTGGTGGGTTTGGTTCCTATTGTTGAGTTAAATGGATTTAGGACCCCTCAACACCTTCCATAATTCATCACAGAGCATCATGAGGTATGAAAAAGTTTGCTATGGGAAAGTATACCAAACCAACTTTTCCAAACCGTGACAACAGAGGAGGGGGTATTCTAGATTTGATACACTCAAGATGTATGTGGGCCCATGTCTTCCGCATCCTTGAGTGGGTATGAGTATTATGTCACCTTCATCGATGATCATTCTAGGAAGACCTGGATTTATTTCATGAAGACCAAGGACAATGTCTTCAATCGGTTCCAAGAGTTCAAAGATCTTGTTGAGAACCAGATGGGAATAAACATCAAGACACTATGATCCGACAATGGAGGCGAGTACAAATTGAAGGCCTTCAAGGATTTTTGTGTAGGTGTTGGGATAAATAGGGAGTTGATTGTTCCACACAACCCTCAGCAGAACGAGGTGGCAGAAAGGAAGAACAAAGCCATAGTTGGGGCTACAAAGGGAATGTTGTATGATCAAGATATGCCTAGGTTCTTATGGGTAGAGACTTGCAACATTGCAGTCTACATACTGAACAAGAGTCCTCACAGGATGTTGGGGAGAAATACTCATAAGGAGGTCTTACAAGGAAGAAACCAGAGGTTGGGCACTTCCGGATATTTGGATGCATAGTCTATTGTGACGTCCCCTCAAATAAGAGGACGAAGCTTGAGGCCACTATTGAGAAGGGGATATTTGTTAGGTACAATGGGACTTCTAAGGCATATCATGTCTACATTCTAGCATTGAGGAAATAATGGTAAGGAGGGATGTGAATTTTGAGGAGGATAGAGCCCTTAAGAAGGCTCATGATACTGTTCCAACAACAGTAGGGGATCATGAGCTTGAGACTCACAATGAAGAGGAGACACAGGTTATAGGTACAAGTTGTTGATGTTTTGGTAGCCGCAGGAGGTATTAACCTCCATGTGTATCCTTTGACTTAGAATAGAATATTCTGGAAGCAAGTGAACCATTAAACAGATGTTAGAAAAACCTAGGAGAGAAGTAGGCCTCAAGAGAAATAAGATTAAAGTAATAGACATAACTAGAAGGAGAATTCGCCCCAGTCAACTGGACAATTTAGTATAAATAGTCAATTTCCTGGTTCATTTTTACACACTCACTAATCAAGTGCGCAAGTCTAGAAGACTGCAGTTGCAGCTAGAGGTGTGCAATTCTGGGATAAACAACTACAACTGGAAGGGGTGCAAGTCTGGAAGAGTAGTGTCACAATGGTGAGTATTTCTCTTGTGCACTTCTCTTGGAGAAAAAGTACGTTCTTCTTGTATGGTTATTGTGCTACTGCTACAACAATTGTGGTTAGTGTTTATCTGTTGGTTCTAAAGTAGGCTTGCCAAAATTATTCTAAGTAAAGGTTAGTGTTCTTGGGGGTGGCATATGTGAATGCCTATGGTTGGGTGACAATGATGTGACATTGTCTATGGTTAAACATGCATACCAAAATTTTAACATGGTTTCAGAGCTAGTTTCCTTTGTAACAGTCTAACCACTGGAAGGAAGATCCTTGGTCCATTGTCAAGCTCATTGAGCACTTACTGAACCCTTCAAGAAGGTTTCTTAAGTAGGGCGCACCTTTCCTACGTATGAGATATCCAAAATTATGAAATTAAAAATTAGATTTTCCTCATAAAACCCTAGGTCTACAATGCCAATTGCAGTTGTAGTACTAGTTTGAGTTGTAGTGCCAGTTGTTTCATGCCAGTTGTAGTGCAAATTGCAGCACCAATTGCAGTACCATTTGCAATTCCCCAATGAAGATTCTATAAAACGTTTGGCCTAAAGTTTGGTTGTCCTAGTGTGCGTTACCCTAGTGCATCTCCATCTAACTGCAGATTGCAAGTTGGAGCACCTTCAAATTTTTGGGTTCGTCATTGCTTGCCGCTGCTATTAGATGGTGCTTCTATTTTTCGTTGCTATTGGAGGTAAGTACTTGTGTGTGTTTAAATTGTATCACTAATCTTGAGGGTGTTTGTAGGAGAAGGGATCTTTTGTCCAAGTAATAATCGTAGATCCAGAGAGATCTCATATGTAACACATTCAGAGGAACAACACACTCCAGGTTTGATTGTTTTGATATACCTCTAGCTGTTATGAAATTATTGTGATCTTATGAAAATATAGTTGTATTTTGATCTATTGAAGTTATGACTATCATACTAACCTTTGGTCAAATTTAAAGTTATAAGCTGACTCTAGTCAAAGTATTAGGTTGATTAAGGTTGAGATTTTCGAGTTTACTTGCATTATATTCCCTAACTCAGATTTATGTCAAGAAAACATATTGTATTAGAACAGGGGACACGTTGGAGAGAATACTTTTCATCTTGAGTGAAGGAGACTTAGAAGAAAAACAACAACACTCATTCTTGAAGATAAGATTCCAGGTTCCAGGTTTGATTGATTAAATTGATAAGCTTCCAATTTGCCCATATCAAGTTTGATAATTGCTACATTACAAGTAAACACTATAGTTGTGACAATAATCCTTGAAAGGTTATATTACTGCTAGATACAATGAATACTTGGTAGCATGTGAGTACTCTTGATATAAATGCTTATTTTACTTGTTTGCAAGATGAACTAACTTCTCCTCTAGGAGATACTTTTTGTTTTGCTTCCAAGTAGGTCACCTTAGTAATGATATGTTGATTACCATGAAATTGTCTTTTATTCTTGTTAACATAGATATGTTCTTATGAAAATTCTATTATATTGGAAAAACTTTTTCTCTTGTTGCTCTTGTCTCAGGAAGGTTATCTTGTAAATTCCATGGAGGTTACCATGGAAATATTGTTTTTCCTATTTCTTATTATTTCATTATTATTTTGGCTCTTGTTCTAGGAAGGTCACAAGTAATAGCTCTGAGAAGGAGCTACCGTGGCGATTGTTCTCATTATTGTTTTTATTATTATAAGAATATTATTCTTGTCTATTGTTTTCCCTTGTTGTTGGCAGGTCACATGTGATAACTCTATGGTAATTTATAGTTACGGTTGCAAGAGGAAACATATTACATAGTCTCTAGTTTGAGACATGGAGAAGACTATCTAGATAAGAAGTTGTATACATGACCGTATACATCCTTGTACCGAAGAAAAAGAGGACAAAGTTAAAATCTTCTAGCAAGAAGGGTACTTTTCCGAGATATAGAGTATCTCATATGGAAATTGATTATAAGAAGCATAAATCTCCAAAGATGATTGAACAGATCCCTCTAGTTCAGTTGATCACTCTTCAAATCATCAGGAAGAGTTAGTAGAGCCAAAAGGGCCTACCCAGAATTGTTGCAATAACCAAGAAGAGACCAACATGGTCTCGTGACACTTTGCAGGATGCAAATATATATAGCATTGATGATTCATATCATAAGGATCAGATGGCTCCACCAGTGGTGAGGCAGGCGACCCCACCAAGTACCGACCTAGAAGGAGCTAGAGTTCAGAGGGAGTCATCCATCACGATCCAGAAGGGAGGAGAAAATTACCTATGACCATTCATATGAGATTAGACTTTAGAGGAGATCATAACATACAAAGGGAGAAAATGGATCCAAAGATTATATAGACTCAAAGAGAGTCAATATTCAGAGGGAGCATGGATATTCAGAGTGAGCTTGATCTCATAGAGAGTCAGTGGCTTAGAGACTTTCATTCATAAAGTATTCCTCCTCAGATTCAGATGGGAGAGAGAGACTTCTTCCAAGACTGAGAGACATATTCCATGGGTTGAGGAGGCTAGATCGTAGCTTGAGAGACTTCTAGGAGATGTGAGATATCCCGAGAGGATTCCCTTTTTTTAGTGACATAGGAGGAAGCCAATCATAAGGAATTGGATATGGATTTTTTCTTGTGACTTCCAAATTGATATACAAGATCAAACATGTTGTTGATGGTAGCATAGAGATGTAAAAATCCTGACTTGTGGCCAAAGGATTCTCCCAACAAGAGGGAGAATATTATGACATGACTCTTGCTCCAGTAGTCAGAAGAAGTATACATAGAGAAACCACAAGATACATGAGGAGTATCATGTCTGCAGATTGAAGAAAGCTTCATATGGGCCTAAGAAGGCACCCAAGGCATGATATGCAGGATCAGATAATTTCCTGATGAGCTTGGGATTTACCAAGAATAAAGAAGATTCCAATGTTTACTACACGGTTGTGAATGATGGACCAATGATATTACTATTATGTATGAATGCCCTGTTTCTAACAAGAGACAAGAAGCTCATCACTAAAAGTAAAAGGAAGCTTGCTACAAAATTCAAGATGAAAGACATGGGTATGATGCACTATTTCTTGGGTCTAGAGGTGTGGAAGAAACCGGATGAGATTTTCCTATGCCAAGGAAAATATGCTGTAGAGATTCTGAAGATATTTGGAATGATGGATTGTAAATCCATGCATACACTGATGGTGACAAATATAAAGTTATTGAGTGATACATCTTCAGGGACAGTGGATGCTACCATGTATAGATAGATGATTGGTTCAATGATGTACTTAACGAACACAAGGCCATGTATATGTTTTGCGGTTAACACATTGAGTCAGTATATGGTTAAGTCGAGATGTGTTCACTTGATTGCAACAAAACATGTGATGAGGTACCTGAAGGGTACAATTGATTATGGACTCAGATATGCTTCAGATCGAGAGATAAGCCTGTAAGGATTTACTAATTTAGATTGGTTCGATAGTGTTGCATACCGAAAGAGCATATCTGGATGTTGCTTTAGTATGGGATAAACTATGATATCTTGGTTCAATAGGAAGCAGACTAGTGAGGCACTCAGTAAGACTGAGGCATAATATATAGCAACTTGTTTAGCTAGAAGTGAAGCACTGTGGCTTCAAAAACTGCTTACATGATTGTTTGATCCCGAGTTAGAGGTGACTTGTATATGGTGTGACAACCAAATTTGTGTGGAGTTTATAGAGAACCCAATGTTTTTCAAGAATATTGAGATCAGGTACCATTATATCAAAGATATGGTGTATAAGGGAGAAGTGAAGCTCTAGTATGTCGCTACAGATGAGTAGAAAACATATGTGTTGACCAAGCCTCTGTCAAGGGTGCAGTTTGAGTACTTCAGGACAAGCTTGGAGAGGTTCAAAAGGACTTCCCCAGGTAGCGGGAAGTGTTGTGTTCCCCAGGTAGCGAGAAATTTTCCCCACACAACATGAAGTGCTGTGTTCACCAAGTAGTGGGAAGTGCTACAAAAGTGTGATGGATTACATATGAGACTCTATGTAGCAGTGTGGCATAGAGTGGACATCAAGTGATTCATGATCGGGCACAAACTGTGGCACTAGTCATGGTGATGTGTACAACTACTCTAGTGAAATAGTCTGGTGCACTGATTTATTTCTACTCCAGTCAGATAATCTAGTACGTAGAGGGATACTCCAGTGACATTATATGGTATGCCGAGTTACTACTACTCCAATGAAATAGTTTGGTACGCAGAGGGCTACTCTAGTGAAATATTCTGGTACGCTGAGTTACTTCTACTCTAGTGAAATAGTTTGGTATGTAGAGGGATACTCCAGTGAAATAGTCTAGTACGTCGAGTTACTGTTAAGCCCTAATATTGGCTCATTACCCCTTAATTGGGGCATATTATATTAGTAATGTTATTTTATTTATGTCGGCTTTAGGCCATTAGTTGTAATTATACCTCCTAGTCTCCTATATATACCAAGGAGACATTTTCATTTTGAGTCATCTTGTACTTGAACATTTAAGTGAGGTAAAAGGAGGTTTCCCCCTCGAAGAGGCTTATTATCTAAAATTATCTCTTTTTCAAGGCGTTGAGTAATTTTTCTGAGGTTTTTCTATGCTATATTGGTATTTGGTTCTTAACATATGGTACTAGAGCTCAAGGTCTTGGGGTTTCGCTGCTACATTTGAGACACCTTGGCATTTTCACTATAAATTTTTTTCTACAACGTATCAAGGCACGTTGTGTTCAAAATTCATCTCCTGAGGCCTTATAATTTCGGAGATACAACCTGTACAAGGTAGGGTTCTGGAATCATTTTGAAATGAGTCATTGCAAAATTTTCGCTATAATTTTTTTTTCGTAACGTTTCAGACCCTGAAATTTGGAGGATATTTACATAAATTAGTAAGGTATCTGTGGTAAAAAGTTCAGCTTCTGGGTCATCTTAAATTTGTAGAAACACCCTGTGTAAGATAGGGTATTTGACTAGTCCTATTGACTAGTCTCAAGAAGGTGTTCCATGTAAAACAATCATAACTTCTTCTTAGAGTATCCAAATTGAGTGGGACTGGTTTCATTGGATCGTGGACAGTCTGCAGTATTTATGGTGTGAGTTTCAGAATTTATATCAATTATTTTGTGTGGGGAACGCTATACAAGTGAGATCTCCTGGAAAGGACAAAAATTGGCAAGTTGTGGGGAAGTTACTGTAAATTCCACTTGGCACATCCAAGTTTGATTAGACCTATGGCATTACAGAGAAGAAATATTAGAGAACTAAATAAAAGAAAGTTTCATACCCAGAAGGGATGAAACTTGGGGGATACAACATAAGAAATATTGTCTAGCAGAACCACCTCAAAATCAAGGTTCAAAAGTGATACTTGGCCAACATGCCACCAAAAAAGGGAACTTCTACACCAA
>JASDQU010363854.1:0-11658 GCA_032191745.1 Picea mariana
AGCCTTGGTGTTTTGGTGTTTTGGAAATCGGGAAACCCAAGGGTCAGTCTTCTTGTACACGTCAGTCCCGAAATCCCGATGGGTGAAGTCCCGAAAGAAAAATACGCGGATAGATTACGAGACTTCAGCACTTTGGAAATCGGAATGCTCAAGGGCATATTCCCTTGTACTCGCATCTCCCAAACTCCCGACTTGCGAAGTCTCGAAATGGATTAACACAGACGGTATTTGGTGTGTCGGTGTTTCGGCACCTGGGATACCTGACGGTAAGTTTGCTTATGCTCACCAGTCCCGATAACCCGGTCTGCGAATTCCCGGAATGGACTGAGCGACACATATATACAACTATACGTATGTTAAGGTTTTGGAGTTTCGACTCCTGGGAAACCTAAGTGCGAGAACTCCTGTCATCGCATATCCCAAATTCCCGATGGCGAAAATCCCGAAACAGGGAAGTATGTTTAGAGTTAGGAATTCGGAGTTCGACTCCCGGAAGACCCCGATGTGAGACCTTCTGTCATCACATCCCCCCAAACTCCCGACTTGCGAAATCCCGATAGGCGAAGTCCCGAAATGGATTCGCACACATGGTTTTGATGTTTCAGCTTTCCGGTGCCCGAGACTCTCAAGGGTCAGTTTTCCTCGTAATTCACTAGCCGCGAAATTCTGATGGATGAAACCCCGAAATGAACAAGGGAATACCTGTATCACGATTTCCCATATCGTGAAAGTCGATGAGTACCCTCTGATAAGGCTTGTGGCCATAACCGTCGATCAGATGAGTGCGGATAAGGGATGACAGGATCTGTATCAGGTCCCGTAGGGACTCGGGGAAATTCTATTCCTCGGAGAAAAGAAGAAAAGGCCAAAAAATTTTAAATTCCATAGTGGGTGTGTTACATATCTCTGTATATTTCTTTGTTATATCTTCGCTCTCATTTTGTGTCGAAAATAATCTGGATCAGTGGTATCAGAGCAGGTTGTTCTTGATCATTTTTTAGTGCATGTCCCCGATGAGGTATGAGTATAGCAAGTTGGGTCCCAAGCTTGTCTCTCTTGAGGACAATCGCTCTCGCACACCCAAGAAGCCCTCAATGGCGGAAGAAAATAAAAACGACAGAGCAGACGATTCTATCAATTTGTTGCTTGAGCAAGCTCTCATGCGACAGAGGGACGAAATGATGGAGAATTTTTCCCACATCCCCCAATGCATGTCGATAACAATAGGCACGTATTCATCAAGCGACCACTTTGGAGGCACCTCACCTTTCAAGGTACAAGTTAATTTTGATATTCCCATATTTGAAGGATAGATAGATGTGGATGCCCTAGAAAAATGGTTAAATCTGCTAGAAGGTTATTTATCTGTTCATAATTTACTCAACAGGGAAAATATCACCTTCGCACTCCCTAAGGCTCTCCCCCATGTTAAACATTGGTTGGAAACTTACTAGGAGAAAATTTCCATAGAGGAGTCTAGAATATATGGGGTCCAACCCACTTGGAATTTTTTTATGGATGCAGTAAAGGAACAGTATTACCCTGTTAGCAACTATGAGGACCAATACATCAAATGGACCACACTGCAGCAAGAGAGGGACCAAGCAATGTTGGAGTTCATCAATCACTCAGTGTTGCTTATCGATATGTTGTTAAAATCGAGCAGAAACTTAAGCACCAGAACAAGCAGGATTTCGGGTCTGCAAATCCGCAACAACAAAAGTATGATAAAGACAGCCCTAAGAAATCGCCTCCCGAAAACCAGTCCAAGCCACAGGAGAATAAGGGTCACGGAAAGACAAAGAAGGACACCGAAAAATGGTGCGATTTCCACAAAATCCCCTAGCACAACATCGATGAATGTCGCTCAAAACAGTCATTGATGGTCGAGATCAAAGACAAGGAGTCAAACCTTGATTCAGAATCTGATTCAGAAAATACTGATAGAAGACAGATCATTGACGCAGATCCCACTGTTATTTTCGCGATCGCAACAATTCAACCAGAAGAACCAATAGATCCTAAAGAGGGGGAGCACATTTTCAATTCACATATGTGGGTGAAGGGGACCCCGCTGCATTTTATTGTAGATAGCGGAAGCCAAAAGAACCTCATCTCAGCAGAGGTCGTCAAACAGTTGGGATTGTTGATAACACCACACCCACAACCATACAACATCGGGTGGCTTCACCGGGGATAAGATCTTCATGTCAGCGAGCAATGAGGATTTTCATATGACATCCATCCCTTCAAGGATGAGGTATTATTTGATGTTGCCCCACTTGATGTATGTGATGTTATCTTGGGCCAACCATGTATGTGGAAGTGCCATGATGTTTATGAGTCTCGACCCCATAGTGTCATGGTTACCTTGGGGGGTCATCTCTACGGAATACCAGAGGTAGTTCCAACTACTGTCCCACCTAAACAATGACACAAGGTAGTATCTCATACTACAAAATTCAGCTTCTTCACAGTATGTTAAAAAGGTGAACAGAAGGATGTTGCAACCACTATAGCCTCGGGCCAAGCTCCTTCTATCCAATAGAAGCGGATCAACAAGACTATAGAAAAGAGAAAAGATTCCTTCTGCACACAGGCATCTCATGTAGCCCGACTGGTTGAACAGATTCAACCACACCAATAACAGGTTCGTGACAGCCTTCCACGACGCAACATCTCCAGCAAGGCAAGCAACGCACCAAGATTCGGTTACATCAATTGCTTTCCCCTCTCCCTGGGGAATTCAACCCAATGGATACCATTTCTTTCTAAGGAGGGAGGATTGATCCAAGTGGATATCGATGGCTACCCACCTATTCCAACTAGCTCATTTTGGCAGTTTTGTTTCTAGTTTTCGAGTCTCTAACTTCTGGGGTCGTTTTGAGGCCCTAAACAACGTTTTTAGGGATCACCAGAGTCAAGCTGTAGTTTTAGTTAGTGTCTGAAAAAAACATGCGTAGTCCTCGAATAGACCTTTTCAACAAGCTATTGTGCGCCCCAAACAGAGATTGTATGCCAAAGTTACGCCCCCGGGAAGTTGATACACCAAACTACCCAATACGGAGTCCACAAAATTGTTGGCTTTTCATCTTCCGGGGTTAGGGTTTTGTATTTTATTTATTTTAAAGAGGCCTTTAGAGCCTCATTGTAAACCATCTTATTGTGAATGCAAGTAGCCATCACATCTCTTTTCAAAGATAAGCTACCACCATTCTAGCAATACTTTCACTCTGTATTTTTACAGTCTTCGTACATTTTCGCTCATTAATGGAAATTGTGTATTATTGTATCTCTGTGTTTATGGTTGCATCTCTGATATATTTCTATTATATTATTGGATATCTGAGATATCTCTGTATATTTATGTGTTGTATCTCCGCTCTCATTTCATGTCGAAAATAATCTGGATCAACTAGGTCCATATCATCACCAAATGATAATAATTGACTGTGTCAACTAGACCCCCTAACAACTTCCTAGATTTATGGTTGGGTATCCATGTTGTGGTCCCACTAACAATATATTCATTATGTGTTACATCCATCCTTGCACACAAACAATTTTCCATAACCAGAGGTTATAATTTGTCTATCTCTTCATCCTCTTGAAGGATTTGTTCAACTTCCATTTGTTCATTTAATCTAAGCTTTGTAATCCTCTTTGGTTACATCCACATTCTCTTCTTTCCATGCACACAAAACTTTATGAACTGAACTTATATTTCATGTCGGGCTTCAACCTTGCATAGGTACATCATTTATTGGCAACATAACTAATTAGGCTGAGTATAATTGTAAGTTTTAAACCTGTGAAGTAAAGCAATGCATATAGATTCTTAAGCAAAACAGAATTTAATCAATGGCTCATTCACATAGTACACAGAGATTTATACCGAAAACCCTCAACCGGGAAAACCTTTCTTATATTCATTATATCGAATTTCACCATTCACTATACAATATATATATACAATTTTTTTAGGTATTCCATAGATACCAAAACCCTAATCCCTTAATCCGGGATTAATTTACAAAACCATTAAAAATAGCAAAATCTACTAAAAATAGCAAAAACCACCCAAAAAAAAATTCGGGGCGCTGCCCCGAATGTTGCACATAACCAAGGGGGGCGTACCTGCCCCCCCTTGGGACCCCCCTAGGAAAGCGCTCGGCGCACACAGCACAAACAAGCACTAGTACGAGGGATCGTCAAACGCAGTTGTCATATTTGACACACCCACACACACACATGCAAAGAATATACCCAACAATAATTAGTTAGATCGAGTTGTTTTATTATGGTTGACAAATGTTGTAATGATTTTAATAGGGTTTATAAGAAATGTTGAGGTAAATGTATAGTCAAAGAGGAGGAAGTCATGTTGTGGTTATTGTGGTTAGTCCCTATGTAAAATTAATATAGCAAGTGAGATCACATCTTTATTATGGAAAATATTGCATGTAGTTTGGTTGGAGTTTACACACTTTCTCACATGATCGCTCTAGTGCTCAATAATGAAATATTGGATCATAATGTGAAATTTTAAATATGCTTGAAAATGCAAGCTTGGAAATTGTGCTCTCAGTGGTTAACATTTCTTCAATGTTGAGTTTTGCATTGGTTATTAGGTTGAATCTCTCAATAATCTCTACAAATCCAAACTTCTCTAGAGGTGTAAACATTTCACCTCTAGAAATTTATGTGTCGTCTTTGTATGTTGTTCCTTATAGGTGCAATGCAACATTCATAAATGAAATTAGAGGTGCCACTTCTGTGTGGGGTGTTGATGTGCTCTTCTTGTATTGTTTGTTCATTTGGGGCATGTTTATTTCTCCCTCTAGTTTTGTAATTCCTTATATCAATGTAGGTGCCTTATTGCTTATTGAGACAGTTGTGTCATAAACCTTGCAGTGTTATAATGGAGCAGAGAATAAATGCAATGTTGAGTAGAGAATAAATGCAATGTTGTAGTGTCGAACAAAGATTAAATGCAGAGTTGTAGCATGAATAAATCCATAACAATGGCAGGAAATAACTTGTTGGTGGTTTCCAGTATGTAGAAATGGTAAACCATAAATGGTTTATGGTTTTATTATGCTTGTTTATTGAGTGCTAGGGTTGGAGGAAATCACAGAGTGTAAGTTTCATCTTACTGTTATGTTGCAGAAATTTCTCTAGAATTATGCTAATATGAACACTCTTGTTGAGAACACAAAGACTCTATATTGTAACCATTTAATTATTGAATAATACATTGAGTGTGATTTGGAGTGTGGGGTTTTTCTCTCATGAGGGTTTTCCCTAGGAAATATTGTTGTATATGGTTTATTGCTTAATTATTTGTTGCAAATGTTATGTTTTTTTTAGTTTTTACACTTTCTTCTCTCATAGATTAGTGTAGGAAGTGTATTCCACACCTTTGTTTCCTTTCATTTGGTATCAAAGCTTGATCACCTTATATCCAAGCTATTAGGGACAAGTTTTTTTTTCTAATCTTTGTTTGAGTGGGAGCTTACACAGAAGAAAATCTTGTTGTAGGGAAATGGCAAGCGCATCTAGATTAGAAATGAAGAAGTTTAATGGCACTAACTTTAGGCAATGGAAGCTCAAAATGGAGGATATTCTCATAGATCAAGATCTATGAAGTTTCATAATGAATGAACAGAACATTGATGGAGCGAGCTAGGAGTATGATTAGTGGAGTCGAATTAGAGAAGAATTTCTAGGTAGAATTGGTTTCTATTGCATGTTACTTGATTAACAGGGCTCCCACATCATCTCTTGTGGATAAGACCACTATGGAGGTCTCGACGGGAAATAAGAACTCACTTTAGCATCTTCACGTTTTTGGTCTTGAAGCATATGCTCATGTGCCAAAGGAGAAGCGATCAAAGTTGGATAACAAGGCAATGGAACATATCTTCATTAGCTATGTGTTGGTGCAAAAGGGTACAAGCTTCGGAATCCTATGCCAGGAAAATTTTTGTATGGTAGGAATGTTATTTTCAAATAAGTTAATCCTTCTACCATAGTGGTGTGGCCATAAGAGAATGAGAAGAAGTTAGTGGTTTAGCTACCACCCAAGATTGAGAAAGTTGAACCAGAAAGTGAACAAGAAGTTCATGAAGGACCTAATGAGGAGGAGGGTTCAAAGAATTCGAAAGAAGATCCACCTCAAAATTTAAGGAGGTCCACTTGGCAAAGAAGGAAACTAGACATGTACAATTATAGTCCGTTTGATTTCAGATGTATATTTTCTTTATCTACCAACACCAATTATCCTAGAACTATGAAAGAGGTAATGGAGATGGAAAATAAGGAGTTCTGGAGATTGGCCACGGATAAGGAAATGGATACACTTAGAAATAATGATACATGGGACTTGGTTCCATTACCTAATGGAAGGAAACCCATTGGATGTAAATGGGTGCTCAAAAAGAAGATCGGTTTAGATGGAAATGTTGAAAATCACAAGGCAAGGTTGGTTGCAAAGGGATATTCCCAGGTTGAGGGGATAGACTTTGGTGAGATCTTTTCCCAAATGCTAAACTAACATCTATTAGGTTCCCATTATCTGCAGTAGCAACATTTTATTTAGAGATCGAACTGATGGACGTGAAAACTGTAACATCCCCACTATAATCCCAAGTTTAATTAATGCGTAATGTAGATATGAATGTGGTTATGGCCAAGCGATGTAATATGTGAATTGTATTTTCTGAATATTAATAAATAAAATGTGATGCCAGTTGTTGGGGACATGGACAGAGATGGGGGTTGAGTTTTCCACAAGAGAAGGAAGTGTCTAAGAGGGCTCCAAGGGGGAAATTATTCATGGGTATTAATCCAAATCCACATTCCTGAATTTTATTATCATTGTGTATAAAACTTCTATTTCCTATTTGAGTGTATGAGAGCCCAATCATTGAATACCTATAAGAGGGTGGGTGTAAAAAGTCACATCCCATAGTTATTGGGAGCATGGGGCTGAGTACAATCAGTTTGGGGATGAGTGTGAGTCAAGAAAAATAGGAAAAGAGAGGAAATTTGTATGGCCAAGGAGGGTAGTTTTTACGGTCATGTTTTTTTTGCATGAGCAGAGAGAGACAAGGAAAAAAGAGAGCTTTAGAGCTGGAGAAACAATGGAGGGCGAATTATAGAGCATTTTTTAGGTTGAAGACTAAAGAAGCAAGTTAGCAGGATTGCATAAGAACCCGGTTGTTATGCCTGAAGAGTGAACTCATATGTGAGTTGCACTGGAGCAACAAGCTTGATGTTGTTGCATTCCTGGTAGTTTTCCTAGAAGTGAGTTCCCTTGAGTTCCCAGTAGTGAGATGTTTAATTACATGTGACAGAGAGACCTTGATAAACAAATGGGAGACATGATGGACTAAGAGTAGTGAAGGGGTACATTCCTTGGGTTGGGCAGGTCGAGAGGAAGAGAGCTGGAGGAAAATTGGGTTAGTTGTAGGAGAATACTAGTGGGGGATTGTTTGAGTTGTGAGTGTATAGTGAGAGACACCCTCTTTTGTGGATTCCTAGCCCCACAGAGGATTCACCCTGTTGACCAATATCTTATCACGTTCATTTATCAAGGGGTTTTTTTAATTGTGAAAAATAAGGTCAATATATTGTAGGTATTGGGGGGGATGTGCGGTCTTAAGGGGTTTATAGGTATTGGGAGGGTATAAAAAGGGGCATCTAGTCTTGAAATTAGAGTTTATTTTATTGGAAAAATCTATTGGGAGGGGGGTTTCAATAAATGGATTTTGGGAGGTATTTATCAATATCTAGTCAAATTAGGGGTATTATTTAATATCTCACGAATGCAGACGTTATGTCGCAAGTTCACTAAGTGAAGACCCTATTCCTAGCCCCAACTTGGGGGTGACTTACTGTTGAGATCTAGAACAACAAGTCTATGGTTTGGTGAAACGTCTGTCCCAAGAAACTGATTGCACAAATGTTCAGAAAGATAAGTGTTTTATCTATTTTATGTGTTGCATTATGAGTTTAATTGTTGTGCATTAACTCTGTGTATGATGATGGTTTTATATGTTGTTGTATGAAGTTAATTAGTTTCATTCATATTTATTTCATCATGTTGTAGCTGCATTTAAATTAATGGGAGTAGAATGGTTAAATTTGTGTGTATTCATGTAGTTGGTATGCTACAGGATTAGTGGCAAAAAAATTGTAAATTTTTATGTGTATTATGCAAGTGATGTTCCTCGGTTAAGCTGGGGGGGCATTACAAAAACAACATTCCTACATGGTGACTTGAAGGAGGAGATATATATGACATAGTCGGAACAATATGTTAAAAAAGGTAAAGATTCATTGATTTGCAAGCTAAAAAGGTCTTTTATGGTTTCATACAGTCTCCCAAAATGCGGTACTAAAAGTTTGATTCTTATGTGTTGGGTTTAGGATTTCTAAGATCCAAATCAGATCATTGTGTGTATTACAAACAAGATGGTGTTCATTTCCTTGTTATTAGTCTATATGTAGATGATATGTTGTTCTTTGGTAACAACAAGAATGTGATTTGTGATTTGAAGTCTCAACTTTCAACACAATTTGATATGAAGGACTTGGGAGCTGCAAAATATATCGTAAGAATAGAGATTAAGAGATATAAAGAAAATAAAATCCTTTGATTGAGCCAAATTAAGTGTGTAAACTCTGTGTTACAGAGTTTTCACATGGCAGATTGTAGACCATTGATTGTTTTGATTTCTGTGGGAACTAAGCTTTCAGTTGAGCAATGTCTTACAACACTCACAAAGATGGAGGATATGGATTTTGTTCCTTATGCTAGTGCAGTTGGTAATTTGATGTATGTTATGGTTTGTACTCGACCAAAAATTTCCCAAGTGGGAGTCTCGAGTCGATTCATGGCTAATCTTGGACATGAACATTGGGATGCAATGAATATGGCCTTCAGGTATTCATGAGTTACCTTTAAATATTCCATTTGCTATCATAATGATGTTTTTGGGGACCCGCATGCAGTGGATATACATGATTATGTGGATTCTAATTAGGAAGAGGATGTTGATAAAAGGAGATCTATGAGCAAATACATGTTTCAATTGTTTGGTGGAGTAGTGAGTTGGATGAGCAATCGATAAGATGTGGTCACTTTGTTCACTATAGAGGCAGAGTATATGGAAACTACTCATGCTTGTAAGGAGGCCATTATAATTCAATGTGATAGTAATAGTGACATTTCCTAGCTAAGAACCCAACCTTTCATGCAAAGACAAATCATATATATGTCCAGTACCATTTCATTAGGGACATGGTAGAGGATGGAAAGGTGATACTAGAGAAAATTGACACTTGGAAAAATGTTGTAGATGCATTGACGAAACCGGTGAGCACATGCAAATTCAAGTAGTGTTATGAGTCTATGTGCCTTATGGGTCCTTGCAATTATCTTGTAGTTTGATGCATTCTCCCTTGTGCCCTTGCAAGATATATTACAAGTGGGAGAATGTTCAAACAGTTGTATCATACACCTTGCAGTGTTGTAGTGGAGCAAAGAATAAATGCAAAGTTGTAGCATGAATAAATGCAAAGTTGCAACAAGAATAAATGCATAGCAATGGCAGAGAATAAATGTAGAGCAATGTAAAGTAATAACTTGCTAGTGGTTTCCAGTATGTAGAAATGGTAAACCATAAATAGTTTATGGTTTTACTTTGCCTATTTATTGAGTTCTAGGGCTGAAAGAAATCATAGAGTGTAAGTTTTATCTTACTGTTATGCTACCAGAATTTCTCCAAAATGATGTTATTGTGAACACTCTTGTTTAGAGCACAAAGACTTTGTATTGTAACCATTTAGTTGTTGAATAATACATTGAGTGTGCTTTAGGGTGTGGAGTTTTTCTCCTAGAAGGATTTTCCATGGGAAATCTTGTTGTCTATGGTTCGTTGTTTATTTATTTACTACAACTACTATGTTTTTTAGTTTCTTCACATTCTTCTCTCATATATTAGTGTAGGAAGCACATTTTGTGCCTCTGCTTCCTTTCATTGCTTTATCCATTGCATTAGTCATACTTTGTTGTCTCCTTGAGGGAATTGATCCATGAATGTGTTGATTTGTTTCATGGTTGTATATTCTACACACATATGTACACTAAGTGGGTGGGTTGTTGAGCTCATCGTTCTATAAAGAGAGGAGGCGGGGTGATTGTTCACTACCTAGTGTGATTATTTTTTATTGTCTCAAGAGAAGTGAGTAGCATGATGTCTAGTGGAATCCCTTCTATAAAGCGAGATTTGTGTTACTGTGTTCATTACTGCTAAAGTTCTACATGTACATGTCAGAGGAAGCAATGTACATGCCAAAGAAATTAATACATATTCTTTTCAACATTCTTCTTCATTCCAAGAAATAGTGTCACAACACACTTAGTGCATGATGGAGGGAGATTGCTCCCATATCAATGTTAATTATTCCAAGCCTAGTGGTTTGGACTATTACTTTAGTTTGTGCTTCAAGGCTACTTTAATCAGTGCATCAGGGTCATTTGCTTATCCACATTTTAGTGCAATGACACTTGGTTAAAAATACAACTATTGGCTAATGATGCAAAGATGCTAGTCAATTGGAATACTTAAATGAAAATTGTTTTGGGTGAGAATATTTCTACCCTCTAGGAACCAACATTGCAAATGGGATTGTTATTTTGTCCACATAAATCACAATTGTATATCTGAAATCTTGATCCCTACCACATTTACTATCTATAATTGGCATTGTTCCACTTACTATGTATAAATATTAGTTGAGGTCTAAAAGGATTATATTACAAATGGCAATACAAGCTACTATTTGAGCATGCAAGGGAGTTGGAGACATGGTGACCGATAAGCATTATTTCCATGTGTCTAACATCTCAAAACAATGCTTGCACAAAACAGAAGGAAAACACGAGATAACTAAATCTTGTGAAAGTAAGAGTTGTTCCTCCACCTGTGTAATATGATTAGATGACTTGTTATTGGAAGAAGCAGATACCTCAATTAGAATACATACATAATGGTGGAATGCATGCACTCAATAGTGGTAGTTGTTGTAATCCTCTCCCATTAGCATATCCAATGCACCAGTTAAAATCACATGCAATGAAATACCAAAATTGTTCACCAACAAAAGGACACATTTAGAAATACCAATAGACAATTTGTTATTACTTCCCATATCTTATTGAGCGACTAATACTTGCATTGTGGTATAGTATGGAACCATTCAGTGTCATCAACTTGATTTGCATGCAATGGTTGAACAAGGAACACATGGAAACATTGACATGGATTCAAGCAGAGAGAAGAATGGTCTAAGTTAATTTGGGGAAGGCAGTCATAAACGATGCTTAATCACAAGAATTGCCACATATTTTTCAAAGAGAAAGGAGTGTTGCAGAGCTAATGCATCAAACATGGGGAGGAAAAGGGGGTTAGAGGTAAAATTATTTTTTCTTTTACATGTTTTTCTAAGATTTTCTTGATAACTAACATAACAACTATTGGATGTAGCTGCATTATATAAATGTCCTATTTATTGATAATGGAAGACATGATTAAAATCAAAATGATGAATTTTCCCAATCATTTTTTTTATAAATATTATGTTAAATTT